>JABUQX010038765.1:0-21667 GCA_015478945.1 Trachelipus rathkii
GGTCTATCTGAATTTTATATTTAATGTCATTAATGGTTTTTAATAGTAATTGTAAATTGGTTTCCTCATTCCTTGAAGTAAATTTATCTTCATCAATCGATCAAGTGGAAGTTCTCACTCGAGTCATGCAAAACAATTGGCGTAGCGTCCGGCGGATTTTATCCGTCAATTTCCACAGCCAGCTTAAGTTTAATACTAACTGCTCCTAACGACGTGAGTTATAGTAAATTTTCATCAAGTCCGTTCATTAACTTCAGTATATTCGTATTATAATAAATTTATTTGATTCTGGCCCCGCTTAATAGCCTTTCGGGTAGCCACGAACTCATCCGTAACTTTTTATAACACTCGAGGGATTCTTTTTGTATGTTGCCCATGTACGACCTTTGAGGGTCTCACTATCTTGAAAATCTAGGCACAGGGAGGGGAAGCCCCATTTTTTACTATCAAGAAATCTCAAAAAAAATATATAAAACAACTAAAAAAAAATGTGTCTTCAGACACTAAAAACTTTCCCAAATACTTTATAAAATTTTAATCAGTGCGATAAATCGATTGATTTACTTAAGTACAAGTTAGCAATATAGAATTGTTACAAGTAAAATATGCGGCGGTTGTACTAATTACAAGTAACTTAGTACAAAAATAATGTGTCTTGAGACCACATAAAGAAACAACAATTTTAAAGGCATTTTAAACGTATTTTTAATAATGTTCAACAAAAACATTGTTGAAGCCACTTAACCCCTCGGTCATCAGACTGGAATTCGTACCGTATAAAAGCGCGTACGTGGCAATAATGTTATAAAGTTCATCTAATACATGAAAGCATGTTCGTGCAGACACGTAAAAACATATTTCAAATTGATCATACTAAGGTTAGCCTTTTTTATAAGTGATATATTATAAAAAACAAATGTACTATATCTCGGATCAAACTACTCTGGAAAATGAATACCTGATTGTTGTAAGTCGTCTACTGAACGAAATATAATCATAAATACTATATTAGATATATTCAGATATACATTTATGATCCGCATAGTCCCCTAGGTATCAACAACTTAGTGAGAAATATAATTTTACGTATATATATATATATTTATAAAAAATACATCAATAATATATAAAGCTAACATTTTCAAGCACTGGGAAATCATACAATGTCAAGAAATCCATGTTTTAAAACTACCACTTTACATTACCTAAATAATTAGTGTTTATAGTTACACAAACAACGTCCTTTACTATGAATAATGAGACTTTAAAACCATTATTTAACAACACAGTACTGTTTTTGCTACTATATACCAACATACGAGTGAAAAATGTTATTTCACTATAGTAAAACGATGAATAAATAAATGGCAGTTTCAAAAATAACCTTCCCAACGTGAATGAACAAAGTATTTTCATTTGAATATGCGTATATATATAGTATATACAATATAGTCGTTTTAACTAAGCGCCCACTTAATATCACTCATTAAACGAACCAAATTATTATATTACTATGATATTATATTACTTACTACATACTATATACCTATTATCTAATCAATCCATTATATGATATAGTATAATACTATAATATATATATATAATGGTAGTTCTTAAATATTAAAAATATTTTGATCTTTATACTAAAAATTATTTTCTTTTACGAAAGGAAAATAACTGTAGATAAGTCTGTATTATCTTCAAATATTCTCGCTAGCAATAAAATTTTTAAAGTCTTTTTTTTAACGGACCAATACATTTTTTAAGCAAACAGATTTGCCCCCTATACAAATTTGTACCAAGGAGGTGTAAATATTTTGAAATGATAGATAAGTAAGAGATATTTTAATAAATAATATTTTGGATTTGAATGACCCCTCCATGGAAGCAAATAAAATCTGATGCTGTGATACAGTCAGCAGCCGTGTTTGAGAAATCTGGAGCGAGACGTCTCCTCTCTATCAGCGCTCTCCACCAACCAAAAAAAATAAAAAAAACTGTTTATATAAGTTCATTTGGTTCCAAGGGTAGAACAGTTTGTTTTCAAAGGGTACGGACACACCGAAAAGATTTTATGTTCAAGGTTAATAGGCTATATAATGACACCGACAGTCACAAAATATCAAAAATTCTGGCTATGAATTAAAAAACTTATAATAAGAAGAAACCAATAGTTTACACAGAACAGCACGCGGCCCCAAAACAAGCGCTTCGGTGTTAACAGTAAAAAAAGCAGACCAAGCTACGGATTTTTTACAAATATGTTTTTCACTTCGAAATATCTTTGCGTCTGAAAGTTCCGTGTGCCCAGAGATTGTTAGGCACACACGGGACGTTGGCTCCACTTAAAATGTGGTGATTTTGTGATCCCAATCTAGTTTGCTTTGGGGCTATTGAAGCCAGATCACAAATCTACATTTTATTCCTGCTTTCAAACAAATCTCAGACGCGCGTTACCACTTTCGCTCGACCAGTTTGAAAGCAGCCAATGAACTAGTGGGAAGATATAAATTTGTATATATATATATTCACCCGGTGTGGTCCTCGTGTGGACCAGGGGAATTACTATATACATATACAAGGGAATGAAGAATACATCTTGCGATTCCCCTCATATATATATTAACTCGAATAACCCACCCGTAAAATATAGAGCGAATGCCCATAAAGGAACCGAGTTTTTATTTATGATGATTTTATCGGGAACGAAAAAATTTTGCGTGTATTAAATTTAAATCGAAATTTATTTCCAATATATACTAGGTTAAAAAAATTTACTGAATTTATTTTTTAAAGTAAGTCGCTGTCTATGTTTTGTGAAATTTTATAAATTTTTCATTGCGAAATTATTTCTGAATTTCCGAATGTGTAACCACGTTATCGAACAAATGTAGTATAAATATATAGACTTTCGAACGTTGACAAAGATGAAAAAAAACTCAATCAAATTTCGGAAAGTAATGAAACAATAATAACAACAATATTTGTTGTGATAACGTTAACAATAAAGTATACTACTAAGACTTTCTATAACTAAGTACTACGAAAGCAATAATAATAATAATAATAATAATAATAATAATAATAATAATAATAATAATAATAATAATAATAATAATAATAATAATAATAATAATAATAATAATAATAATAATAATAGAAAGCAGTATACTAGCTACACTAAAATAAATGATATAATAATAATAATAATAATAATAATTATTGTTAATGGTAATAATTATAGTAATAATTACCAACAATAATTATTATTTGTAGGAATAGCCTTCTTTGAAGACACAAAGGTGTTTCAGTAAGAAGACAAATTCCAATAATAACTTTGCTTTGTTTCTTAATGAATCTGGCTTTTACAAAGGAAAGCCAGAGGCCATTTGGAAACTTATAAGCAAGGTGTACTAGAGGGAAGACTAATTATTATTACTAAACAGAGGTAAGGCCCCTGTTTATGGGAACTAACTTGCTCCACCACCAATCAGGAAACTAAAATTACCAAAACCACTAGTTACAATTTATCATGCACGGATTTGATGATAATTCGGCATCAAATGTTACACAAAATTCGGAAAACTCGTTAAACTTTGACCAATTAATTTTATTATTTTACGACAAAAATCTATGGATGTTTATATATTATATAATATAATATATATTTCCACCTATGTATTGTAATAACTTGTGGAATTTTTCTGAAATCTAAATATTGACTGGCTCCCTTATGTCAGCACAACTGGTACTATGATATTCCCTCCTGAAGGTATATTTCCTAAAATTTTGAGAAAGTAATACAAAATACAAGTAAATATTTCAATTTGAATTTCCATATTCTTTCCAGAACTTTTACTGATGGTAAAATAACTTGTTGGTCTTATAATATCACATTTTTACTGCCTTTTATAAATATAGGATAAGTATATTCTCGTTGTTCACCATTCTAGATAGCTCACAAAAGTAACAAAAAATTAAAGTCAAAGGAGACTCAAGCAAGATACGGTGATAAGCAAGATAAGCAAGATTTCTAAGGCGAAATCTGAAAACTTGGTTGAAATTTACGAAAAATGTTCTTTCTTTTGATTTTTATTTTAGTTATTTTTTTTTGATCTTTTTATATACTACGTTCTTTGGAATTTAAATCTAAGTTTTAATATTAATAAAAAATAATTCTCATTGTTTTAGCGACGATAAAACATTTCCTCAATTAATATATATATATCTAATAGACAATTGAACTTTCTAATTTCAACCATGATGAGATTTTTCTCTATAAGACATTTATTATAATGAATTTTATTCCTTTAATTTCTGCGTTTTTACTTACTTTTATTTAACTTTTTAATTTTATTATCATTATTTTTTGATCAACTCTGTGAGTTTGAAATTTTCTAAGTATTTCCCTTATATTAAAATTTCCCAAAATCCTTTATCCTTTCAATTTTCTCTATTCAGCGTTTTTGCTTACTATATATATAATAGAGGACGTTTGATAAAATAAAATAAAGTATGTTAAAAGTAAAAAATAAACAAAAATCAGTGTACATCACGTTGGGGAAAAAAGAAAGGGTGTGTGCAAATATCATACTTTTTAGCTTTCACCGAAGAGAGGGAGAGTAGAAAAAAAGATAGATAAAAACTGTAGTGGAAGCTAAAAATAAAACGACCCTAAATTTAGACGAAGTAAAAGGGCGTTTTTTGAAAGGTGATTTGCGCAGATATGTGGTGGTAATGGAAACCAATCACCACATAACCGTAGGCGAATCAGATCAATTCAAAACTTTGTGGACTATTCTATAAGAAACACCACAATATTATATATTAACTCGTGGGCCCACGATCAACTTATAGTGTTCTTAACAGAACAAAACAAAGGAGAAAGCGAGTTAGATACATAAAATTATTCGCATTATCAAAAAAAATGACATGGAAACGAATCAAAAAAACTATTGCCTTTTTTGCTAAAACACCTGCCAAGGAAGAGAAGGGTTGGTCAGATGACCGTTAGTGGGGATCCCTAAGTTGTCCAGAAAGGCGTGAAAAATGACATACCTATATAAAAATTTTCCTACGATCACCATTTAACGGAAGGAAAGGTTTTCAATATTACCGGCTAGCAAACAACAAACAAACAAATTGCTAGCCCCTACGTCAGTGCGGCAATTCGTCTCCAAAATGACGATGATGCCTCTAAAAAAATGAAGGGGGAAGCTCGTTTGAGAAATAAGCTTCATCAAAAATATTATGCTACTTTAACTGCATTATAAATGAATCTTGAAGAATTCTGATTAGACTCGGAATGCAAATTAAGAGGACAGAGTCTATTCGTTGAAAGTGCAGTAATTAAGAATGAATGACAAGACTCAGCCGAACTCGTCGCTTTATAGTCAACGAGAAAGACGCCGAGGGGTTGACGATGAGTAATTTAATTAAATAAACATCAATTTTAATCAGGGCTGCGGAGTCGGAGTCGGAGTCAAGATGGAGTCGGAGTCGTGGATCTGCAAATTTAAACACTACAGCCTATAATAAATAACATAACAACTTTATTGAATAAATCAATATGGATTTGTTTACAAAAGGTAACGAAAGTTTATGATTTTTGCGGGTCGTTTGCGCAACTTTATCACGTGTGACAACTGATAAATTTTTCAATCTCAAGAGAATTATATGAAAATAAAACTATTTCAATTAAGGATAATTATTTAAATTTTACGAGAACAATTAATAGGACCAGTAAATTCTCTACTGATTTCAACTTTGGTACAAAGAATTCAATCTCTAGCACCTCTGTGAGTTAAAACATGTTAATATTTTAATGTAGAAAAAAATGAAAGGTCACTGGGGTCAATTCTTGACCTTTCGATTGAAGGAGGTGTCAATGACCCACTTATGTAAAATGAAAGATTGGAGGTATAAGACCAACTTGAATATACTAACAAGTCTGGCACTCATAGAGCACCTGGTCAACGAAGAGGGGGAAGGAAAACTTTGATAAATGAAAAATCTTCAATTGATAGGCCTATTTTATAGGCGGTTATTATTGTTATTCTATGAGATATACGATATCGCCACATAATCTAAAAGCCCTAACTATATCAACGATTCGACATTCTACACAATAGTATCACGCAATAAGCGACGTCTAGGCAGTGTATCTCACAACGTACCATGGACCATCGAATGATCTTATATCCGCGATAATACTTTCTGAGATTCATCAATTATAGGGGAGTTTGACAGACTTTCAAAAACGTTGTCAAAAGAAAGTTACATATAAACCGGTTATATTGTATCAGTTTCATTTTTCTCAATTTTGGAAGGTTCTGTGTAAATATATCTATTTATATATATATTATATATATATATCGAAATATATATTATTTTTGGTTGAAATTTGGTACAATAATAGTTTTTGACATGAATAAGAAGAATCCCGGATGAAATTTTTTAACAACAAAAATTTGATAGGGGGGGTTCCACCCCTAACCCCATTGTTTTAGGGTTACTGAGTGACCCGGGGTCCAAACTGGACTTTAACTATTTATTTATTAAATGAATTAATATTGTGAATTTCAAGGGCGTAGCCCAATTATAAGGGATACTTTACTCATATGAGCCTTGTACGGTATGGTAAGAAATTTTTCTGTTCAATTTTGCACCGCCGGATCAAAGAGCAATTTATATTAATAAATTTTAATTTTTTATATGAAAGTTCTTATTTAAGATTATTATTTACAAAATTAAGAGGAAATAGGCGATGACAATAGCATTCACAAATCCCCTTGACCACGATCACAAGCCAACCACTAGCGAATCCAGTCATCAAAACCCAAAAGGAAAACTGGCCACAAGTGGCAAATGAAGTGAATTTAAAAAATTACGACAATATATATAATATATATATTATTATATATATATGTATATATATATATAATATATATATAATATATATAATATATATATAATATATATATATATTATAATATAATATATATCTAATATATTAATATATAATATAGTATATAATAATATATATATATATATAATTATATATATATAATAATAATATATATATATAATATATATTACTTATATATAATATAGATATATATATATATATATATATATATATATATATATAATATATATATATATATATATGCGTGCGGTGTGTGTGTGTGTGCGCGCGTTTGTGTGTATGTCTACCTTATTCTTTCTATGTTCATGTCCGCAAATTTCCATCGTCTCCTGATATAAGTTTTGAAAGAGTCTTTTTTTTTGTTGTACAACATACAAGACAACTAAATACGACGAAGGGGCGATGAAGGGCCGACGGAGGACAGACGAAGGCCGACGAAGGCCGATGACGGGCAGACGAAGGATGCTAATCCTTCCAAGTTGAAAACGAAGATTACGAAAACTTTGGTGCTCGAAACGTTGGTCCAAAGTTTTGCAAGTTTTCCTTTAACAAGCGAAGGGGAAAGTGTGGAAAGGAATTAGCAACATTCAAAAGGGGATTAATGAGGCACTTAAAATGTGTGGGATAGGAAGGTGAGGAAAGAGAGAGAGAGAGAGAGAGAGAGAGAGAGAGAGAGAGAGAGAGAGAGAGAGAGAGAGAGAGAGGAAGAGAGAGAAGAGAGGAGAGAGAGAGAGAGAGAGAGAGAGAGAGAGAGAGAGAGAGAGAGAGACAGAGAGAGAGAGAAGAGAGAGAGAGAGAGAATAAATTTTTATTATTATTATTATTATTATTATTATTATTATTATTATTATTATTATTATTATTATTATTATTATTATTATTATTATTATTATTATTATTATTATTATTATTATTAGTAGTAGTAGTAGTAGTAGTAGTAGTAGTAGTAGTATAGTAGTAGTAGTAGTAGTAGTAGTAGTAGTAGTAGTAGTAGTATAGCCTAATGTTGAAAATATAATGCTAGCGAAATTTGGTGTGGAGCGACAAAATATCTTGTTTCTGTTCTTTTCAAAATTTTCCTATTTTTATACGATTCATTAAAATTACTAATATCGTTCTCTGTATAAAAACGACTTCTTTATAAAGACCACCTATTTCTAAAGTGTTCCATCGTATAAAGACCACTTATATATAAACACAACCTCTCTAGAAAGACCACCTATCTATAAAAACGACCTTCTTATAAAGACCACCTTCATATAAAGACATCCGTTTATAAAGACACTCCTGTATAACGACTACCTTGATATAAAGACAACCTCGACACGAAGACCTCCCTGATATAAAGACCACCTTCATATAAAAGCAACCTCGATATAAAAAACTACTTGATATAAAGACCACCTTGCTATAAAACAGTTTCGCTATGAAGACCTCTTTGATATAAAGACCACCTTTTTATAAAGATAACCTCGATATAAAGACCTTCTTGTTATAGCGACCGCCTTGATATAAAGATGACATCTATATAAAGACCTCCTTGATATAAGGGCCACCTTGATATAAAGACCACCTTGATGTAAAGATCCCCTCTATATAAAGGCCACCTCCTTATAAAGAACTTTATGAAGATCGCCAATAAAAATGCAGCATCTATAAACGACTCGCTCACAATAGGGGCCAAATTTATATTAATTTACTATAGAGACATTTCTTTAATAGCAATTGTAATCAAATAAAAAGATTTAAGATGGTGTGGAGTGACAAAATTTCGGAATTACGTTTTTTTTTTTATTTTTGGGATTAAATTTTTTTAACTAAAAAATTAATATGTAAAATTTGTGTGATGAGTGTCATTAATAAATAAAATTATTATTATTATTATTATTATTATTATTATGATTATTATTATATTATTATTATATTATTATTATTATATATTATTATGTATTATTATTATTATATAGTACTTAAAACTGCTTACATCGCATTATGGGCATGAGGAAAACCGGGTGCTTTAAAGCAAACTACGTTTCGTGCAAGCTCGTACATCTTTTTACATGCGAGCTGGTGGTATGACCTAGCGCGATGGCTATATTGTTATAATGTGCGAAGCCACTTGAGTACACTGTGCTTGTATTGTGTACTTGACGTCGCAGTCAACGTCGCCGTGTAGTGACAGATCCTTCATGTTGAGGGAAAATATAGGAAATTGATTCCAAGTGTGAATTCCCGCTTGACGAGAGTACGAGAGTAAATCTTTCTGTACTGGCTATATCACACGTTAAATCAATTCCAAACTGATCTGACACTCATATAATTCAATACAAATTCCTCTTATCTCCATCATCTCACCATATAGTGCTAGATATGCTCTCTCCGCTTTAGTTAGGCCATGTATTAGCATAGGTACTCTATCACCTGAAACGTGCGTCTGGGATGACCCGCAAAACTGTAGGAAGATACTTGGGACGCATAGAGGTGTCTGTTTACCATCATCGTCATGGTTGCAAAAATGTATATTCAAGTCCGCTCTGTGCAGTGAGTAATTGACGCCGAGGACAACATTTGGCTATGAGTTAACGCCGAGCTAGTGGATGATGAGCGCAATATCGATTCTCTACTGCCATATTTTTGCCTTAACTCTCGGTTATGTTCGTATTATTAAACACTCCTCGTACATGGTATAGCTATATGTGTCATCGTTCAGCAACTGTTTAATGTCTGTTTACGGTATCAACGCTCTTATCATTCTATTCTATCTTATCTTCTCGGGCTGCCATATTACTTTTTCGAAACTAATCGCGCCTCGCACACTCGTACTCAAGGAGTTTATTTAGTAATTTTTACTATTATTTCACGCCTTAGTATACTTATTGAAAGAAACTCATTACACGATAAATACTGTCATTCCTTTACAATCTTAATCAAAAGTTGAACTGTAAATTATATCGTGAAACGCACTTACACACGCGAATTTCTAGACCCAATTTAACTGTTTACTCTCTGTTTTCAAAGTGCGGCCATATACTTGAAAGATTAACACTCTGTTCCGACAAAACACGAACGGACGATGCTCCTCTAACAGCTCACAGAAACTGAAAGTTGTAAACACTGAGACACTATGCTCGACACTGTTTACTCGACGATGGTGTACCCACAACCTTTCTATCCCCATGCTGCTCACGATATTTATCACAACACCGCGCTAAGTTAACACAGTGTAAATATTGGAAGACTTACAATCTGGCAATGTTCCTGTATTTTCTGACTCGGATCACTCAGTATATATAATAAGTGACTTTATTATACCTAGGTAGAGCCTTATATATATATAGTAATAATATTACTATATTAAAATATATCCTCTAAATATATATTAGTATTGGTGATGAGTAATTTATAGTAATAATATTATTTATAGTTCATAATATAAAATTTATAAAATATCGATATATGTATAAGAAAAAGTAACTTACTTTTTTTATAGTAATACTTTGGTGATAAGCTATATACAAATAGTATATATGGTGGAAATGCATTTATTAATAGACGGCTAAAATGCAGCAATGTAACATATTTATTTGAAGATACTCTTTAAGTAAAAGTTGTTTATATTATGACCTTACATATAACAATGAATGATCATTGCTGTGCCTCAGTATAAATGCGATTGTTAATTATAACATCTCTTTACAACTTAGTTTTTTTCCTTGCAATTTCCCTGTAATTTTTACAGTCGGTTTTATCACTTTCTTATATGTAGGACACAATACCGATTTATTCCAATCTTCCGGTGTTTTCCCTCGTTCCAGCACTTGTTCATTACTTCCATCATCCACAAAACACCCCCTTCACCAGCCCATCTCAGCCTGTTTAATTGATAATATAAATAGATCGTATAATAATATTATGTGAAGTTTTCAAATATGGAAATTCAAATGTACTCGATTTCAAGAACTGTGATTTTGAAGCCTTCTCGACCAGCTTTTTTTTCTTTTCAGCGACTACCGCCGTCGCCTAGGCGGTCACCATCGCCATCTGGCTAATGTCCATTATCTGCTTCCAATTAAGCTTAAGTCAATTTTTTTTCCATGGTCATGTTATCGAACAAAATGTGCAAGAGCGCGCATGGTGTTAAAAGTTTGAACTTTTTCTTTCTATCTACATAGAACTTTTCTATATACCTTTTAAACAATACAAAGTGAAATAAATTATAAAAATAAAAATAAATTTTGTTAGGTAAGGTTATGTTGAGTTACGTTAGTTTACATATTTAAATTTTTTTAATATTTTTAAAGTGTGAACCTCTTTTATTACTATAGTTTAAATTTGACTCTACACAGCTTTATTTGACTTTTATGAAATGTGTTCGAATCCATGCAATCTATATGTAAATGGATGTAGGGGCAGATAACAGACATGATCCCGCCGTTTTCTCTGTTGTTATTTCTGCGACTACAGCCGCGTAGCTTCGGCGGCCACTATTGATGTCTTTTATGTGGCCATATCCACCACGATCTTAATACACTCTTTAAACCTTCTTCTGGGTCGAAGTCAAAAAAAAAATTCTATCGGATATTCTTCATTAGCTCTTCTGCTCTTCCACCGTAGATAATAACACTTCTTCTTCAGCTCCATCTCTGTATATCTTAACCACTTTCAGAAAGCTCTTCTGCTTCTCCGTTGATCACAACTATGCTTCTAAAGAGTTCTGCTCCTTCTTTCTATCTCTAAATCATAACTAAGCGCTAAATCGAAAATTGGATAAAAGCTTGCAGCGAGAGAATTGAAAATGCTTCAAAAACTCAGTCCTTTGAGCATAGCATATTCGAATATTCATGTTTGGAAACTATTCACAGATTATTACTATACAATCCATTTATATTATCAATTTAACAGGCTACAATTTATTCTATAAAACTTAACTTCAGTTAATGAAGTGCACTAACTAAAATTTTCTATACTATAATACAAAAAAATAGTCAAAACCTATACATAAATCAGTCTTATACACTTTTCATCTCTTGTTCTTTTACTTTTACCTACTTTCACTTCTTTTTTCTTAACTTTTCTCTTCTAATTTCTTCTTCTCCTCTCTTCTCTTTTTTATTATCAACTCTTGTCTGACACAAGACAGCATCTCTGATACTATAAGAAATCTCAAACACCACTACAGTTAGACTCAAATCTGATCATCATTATGAAAAATCTTTAAATATTGGATTAAATTAAGAACACATTATGAAGGAAAAAATTTCTGCCGTTTTCGCGACCAAAGATTTTGTATATTTACCATTTCACGTTAATTTAATGGAATTAGAAAGTATTTCAGCAATCATGTTCAAACCTTCAAGTATAATTTTCAAACTCTCAGAAACATTAACATAACTATTTGCAAAATAACATATTTGCCAATACTAAACTTATGTTGTTAATATCCACGAACTCATATACAGGCAATTTGCGCTATTCAACATAATCAAGAAAAAGTGTTACGATCAATTATGTTAATCATGCACCAACGCACACACAAAAAAACATTTATGGTTCTGATAACGAATTTTATTTTATGATTTAAAGTATTTGCTCTTAATAGAGAATTTTTTTCAAAGAACAAAAACAAGGAAAATACATTCAGAGATTTATTTGCAAGTATCAATTTGGTAGCTTGTCAAACCTACGATGACCTTTCTGATTTAGAGATAGTCAAACCAATTTAAACAGTCTTCATTATTTTGATTTTTAAAAAACTATAATAATAATAATAATAAAAATAATAATAATAATAATAATAATAATAATAATAATAATAATAATAATAAAAATAATAATAATAATAATAATAATAATAATAATAATAATAATAATAATAATAATAATAAAATAATTTTAATAATAATAATAATAATAATAATAATAATAATAATAATAATAATAATAATAATAATAACAATAATAATAATAACTTCCTTTTAACGTGCTTAATCCCCTTCTCAGAGGGTAACATGGGGAGGACTACAGGAAAAAATAATAATTAATAATAATAATTATATATAATTTAATTAATCTATCACAGAAAAGGCATATTTATAGTTGCATTTAGCTGAAAAAGAAGGTACTATGCAAAATTTCATTCAAATCAAAATCTCCTTTCTTGGGAACGTTATGAAGCAGGACTTCCAATGAAGCTGGTGTTGGGTCTTCATCACTTAACGTTGTGTAGCAATGTCTGTAACTGCAATAAAAGAATAGATCATTCAAGTTTATGCAATTAGCAAATGAAATAATTTTTTTACTTCAGAAATTTGACAAATACGAGAAGTAGAAGTTTGAATGGCGAGGTTTTGTGAGGGTGTATTGTTGTATTTGAATGGCGAGGTTTTGTGAGGGTGTATTGTTGTATTCCGCCTGGTCCAAGGGATTCAATTTAAAAAAAAAAAAAAAAAAAAAAAAAAAACTTGCTACGAAGCCAGATCCGTATATTTTAAAAGGATGTAGCCTAAGGAAATTTTAAAATTGTGGAGCCTGAGCCTGAGCCTGAGCGAGGAGCCGGCAAAATATTTTACTGACTCAGCAGTCTGTTTAAAACTATAATTTCAAATATATTATTAGGATATATAGAAGGATATCTTAATACTTACTTTGGATGTGATGAATACTTTTGAATCATAAATTTTGCGATATCTTCTAAAATAGGTTGAGAATATAATTGGATAAACTGCTCTCTACAAATCTTTAATTATTAATATAAAAAATTTATTAATTTAATATTATATTAATATTAATAACTTAATATTAATATAACAATATAGAAACAAAAAATATTTAATAGTAGAAAATAATAATTATAAAAATTTTTAATTTTAATGTATTGATAACTTTCTTCAGTGACAAAAATAAAATATATATATATATAATATAATATATTATATATAATATATATATATATATATATAATAATATAATAGTATAGAAGGATAATCTATAATACTTATCTTTGGATGTATGAATATTTTGAATCATAAATCTTTGCGTATATTTCTAAAATAAGGTTTATAGTAAATGAGAAGAATATATATATATAATATATGATATATATATATATATAGTAAGAGAGAGAGAGAGGAGAACGAGAGAGCAGAGTAGAAGAGAGAAGAAGAGAAGAGAGAGAGATGAGAGAGAGAGAGAGAGATGAGAGAGAGAGAGAGAGTGATGAGAGAGAGAAAGAAAGAGAGAAAGGAGAGAAAGAGGAGAGAGAGAGGAGAGAGAGAGAGAGAGAGAGAGAGAGAGAGAAGATGAGAGCAGAGAGAGAGAGAGAGAGAAGGAGAGAGAAGAGGGAGGGAGAGAAAGGGGAGAGAGAGAAGAGAGAGAGGAGGGAAGAAGAGAGAGGGAGAGAGAGAGAGAGAGAGAGAGAGAGAGAGGAAGAGGAGAGAGAGAGAGAGAGAGAGAGAGAGAAGGAGAGAGCGAGTAAAGCAGAGAGAGAAGAGAGAGAGAGAGGAGAGAGGAGAGAGGAGAGAGAGATGAGAGAGAGAGAAAATTCATTTTATTCTGAAAGTTGCGGAAACGAAAGGTGTATGGAGGGTATAGTTCCGGAGAAATTTTGACAGAGCAGTGATAGTACTAGTAAGGGAATTAAGGTAACTGTAGGTTATTTATGAGGGGAATAGGGTCATTGAGTGTTGTGGGACATATAGCTGTATTTTTGGATCGAAAGAGGCGTCGAGTGCTGAAGGTGATTGGTAACAGAACAAGGTGCGTTTGAAAAAGTGGTAGAGGATTGTGGATCAAATCTTTACATTGAAACAAATGAATGGGCAAATGAGGGTGGAGAAGAATAAATTGTATTTAGGTTTTATGGATTTGCTCTAGGGTGGATTTTCTGACTGCGACGAGTTCTCAGTAATAGGTATAGAGGGGGCGGTAAGGCCGGGCTTTCTTTTCGACTTATGTCATATTCTTTTACTACTTTTCTGTTTCCGGTGCATGTCACGCGCCTTACCCCCAGTAGTATTAGGATGGATGGTAGTCGATTTGTTAAGCGGTTGTATAGTGGTTAGTGTGTTGGGAAGCTACTGGCTGGGAGACCTCAGAAAAAGTAGATTTAGTTACGTGTGTCTGAAGGAAAGGAATGTGACTTTGGTTCAAGCTAGTAGAATGGTTCATAATAGGAGTGAATGACGTGATATTGTGAGGGGGGGGATCAAAGGGGATGAACCTTGACATGAACTAAATACCACAGTGGGGGGTCTGTCGCGGTGTGTGAAGCTCTAGGGTGGATTTTAGCTGTGAAGGTAATGTCACTTAATGGTATGGGGGGAAGGGGGGGAGGACTTCTTTTGTGACTTAGGTCATGTCCATCTACTTAACTGTTCTGTTTCCGGTTCATGTTTAAGGGCTATACCCCCCAATCCGCGGGGAACTGTAAGGGAGGCTGATGTTAATCTATGATTCAGATATTATTTACATGGATGGATAAAATTAACATTTAAATACATACACCTAATGCAAATACTTTTTATAGAAACTAAACCAGTCCTCTAAAAA
Organism: Trachelipus rathkii; assembly: GCA_015478945.1. NCBI lineage: Eukaryota > Metazoa > Arthropoda > Malacostraca > Isopoda > Trachelipodidae > Trachelipus > Trachelipus rathkii. The sequence goes on from JABUQX010038765.1 coordinate 15,476, forward strand.
ACTATTAAAAATAATAAAATTCTTAAAAAAAAAAAAAAAAAAAAAAGGCAATAATCTTATTTGAATGTTGTTTGTATGTGCGTGCTTGGGCCCTTGCATGAGTTGATTTGCTGTGATTTGTTCTTTTTATATAACCTCACTGAAGAACCAAATTAATTAAACAAGAACATAAAAAAAAAGGTTGTTTGCTTCCTTGTTAAAATATTAATAATAATAATAATAATAATAATAATAATAATTATTAAAATAATAATAATAATAATAATAATAATAATAAAAAAATCCTGTTCAATTTTAAAGTGAGCTAGGTTTTGATAAAAAAATAGAGAAAAACAAGTTTATTTTTAATATTCATCTCGGTCGAGGTACAAAAGGGAAAACTGTTTAAGTATTTGTAAAAAGGTAGTACCCTTATGTTTGAATCTCATGGGTGCCCGAGAATAAGAAATAAGCAAGCGAATAATGATATTTAGGAATATCGGCAGCTTTATTTTTAAATTCAAAAGAAGACAAAAGATCCTCCCTTTCCTTACCTTATTCATAGCTGGAAGAGTTGAGGCATGAGACCAAAAGGAATCGTGAATGCTAGCAAACGTTACTCCAGCTTTTTGGCATGCATGGGGATCGTTACATCAATATGAAGAAGAATCCATTGGTTTGATATAAAATTTCCCGTAATTCTCCACGTGTTCTGGTCATCAATAATTAGGTCTCTGAAAGAAAAAAAAAAAGGATCTATATTTCTGTGGATTTGCGCTCTATTAAACTAAAAAAAAAAAATCCGATATTGTTCATTTTTATTTCTGAATGAAACTTTAGTAGAAAAGAAAGTGGATGGTCCATACAATCATCCACTAACAGGAAGAGACAAACCAGAAGTTAATGCATGTTCACGGGGTTATACTATGATAATAATAAACTTGGAGGAAGAACAGTAATACGACGCCTTAATAGAGTGGTAAAAGGGAGATAAGGGAGCTGTAGAAATTATAGGGGAATTAGTTATTGAGTATTGTAGGGAGGGATTGCGGGTGTTTGGTCGAAAGAGTGGCGTCGAGTGACTGAAGGATTGATCGGTGAAGAACAAGGTGGCGCTTAGAAGTGGGAGAGGATGTGTGATCAAATCTTTACATGAAACAAATGGGAGAAATATGATGGGAGAAGAAAATAATTGTAATTTAGGTTTTAGTGGATTTGCAACCAGGCGTATGATTAGGGTTTATAGGGAAGCTCTATGGCAGGTTTTAGTGATATATGTGTTGGCGTTAGACTTCAGAATGCCAATTCAAATAGTACGTATGAACGATAGTGAGGAGTGTAAGAATAAATGGTGTCAAAGTGAGATTGGTTTAGTATTAAAGCGGAGTGGAAGGCGGGCAAAGAGTGAGACAGGGTTGTGTTTGTCTCCTTGGTTATTCAATTGTGATATGGATAGGGTTATGAAAAGAAATAAGGGTGGGGGGCGGGGTTGGCAAACGGAAATGGCTGTTAGAAAGATGGAGAAGTGGATATGAGTGGAGAGGTGCGCTATCCTATTATATGCGTGATAAATTTGGGTTTTGTGTGGCGAATCTGAAGAGAATTTGAGAGATCTGGTAGAGGAGTATTTGGCAGGGTGTGTAATAGGAGGGGGTTTGAAAGTAAAGCGGTGATAACGAGTAAGATATGGTTTGTGAGTGACGGAGTCTCAGGTGTGAAGGTTATGTTAGATGGTGAGCAGCTGGAACAATCTTAGAGTTTAAATATTAGGGTATGTGTTGGATGAAGAAGGGAACTGGATGATGCACGAGTGTATATGAAAGTGTGAATGGCAGGTAAGGTTTGCTGGTGCAATTAAATCGTTGGTGAAGTAAAAGGGACTAAATCTGAGTGCGCTAGGGTCTTACATGAGGTATGTTGTTACCTGTGTTATTGTATAAGTAGTGAGACTATTGGTCCTAGAATAAGAAGATAGATCTATAAAAGTCAATGTGGTTCGATGGACAATCTTAGGGGCTATGCTGGATGTGAGAAGAATTGAATAAAATGAGGAATGAACGTATTAGAGAGTTGTGTGGTTATAGAAAAGGGGTATACGAGAGAATAAATGAAAGTATCTGGTTGAGATGGTTGGTCATGTGGAAAGATAAATGAGTAGTCGGTGGTTAAGCGGAGTATATGTGCATAGTGTGTGGGAACCGACAGCGGGAGACCGACAGAAAAAGTGGATTGAGTTCAGTGAACGAATGTCTGAAGAGAAGAGAATGTGGGTTTGAACAGAGGCGAAGAATAAAGGTGCATATAGGCAGTGAATGGCGTGGTTTGTATGGGGGTATCGTAGTTGCCGCACCTGGGCCACGGGGATTGAAGACCCTTACATTGACGATTTACCATATTGAGGTCCGTCGTGGTCCCGTGAAGCTCTAGGCTGGATTTTCTGTCTGTGACGAGTTCTCACTAATAATGGTACAGAGGGGCGGTAAGGCTGAGCTTCTTTTCGACTTTTGTCAATTCTCCTACTGCTTTTCTGTTTCAGAATGCATTGACACGCACCTTACCCCCGTCTTGGGGAAAAGAGGTTAGAAAGAAAGAGAGAAATATATATATATATTATATAATATATAAATAATATATTATAAATATATATAGATATAGTATAATATATATATATATATATATATAGTATATATATATATATAGTATGATATAATATATATAATATATAAGTATTACTATATTATTATATATATATATAGTATATATATATATATTGTATGTTATTTGTATGGTAGTGAGACTTATGGTCTGGAATAGAGAAGTATAGATCTAAAGTTCAAATGTGTTCAGATGGACAATCTTAGGGGCATCGCTAGGTGTGAAAAGAATTAATAAAGTGGGAGATATGAACGTATTAGAGAGTGTGTGGGTGAAGAAAGGGGTAAATGAGAGAATAAATGAAAGTATGGTTGAGATGGTTTGGTCATGTGGAAAGGAATGAAATGATAGCGGGTTGGTTAAGCGGATGTATAGTGGAGAGTGTGTTGGGAACGCGACGGCTGGGAGACCGAAGAGGAAGTGGATTGAGTCGTGAACAGAATATCTTTTTGGAGAGAGAAAGTGTGAGTTTGGTCAAGCGCGAGAATAAGAGGTGCGTGATAGGAGAGAATGGCGGGGTTTGTATGGGGGTATGGTTGTGGCTCCACCTGGGCCAAGGGATGAAACCCTACATTGACGAGTTACAATAGTGAGCGGTCCGTCGCGGTCGCATGATGCTCTAGGGTGGATTTTCGTGTATGTGCCCGAGCTCTCACTAATTAATTGGACAGAGGGGGCGGTAAGGCTGGGCTTTCTTTTCGACGTTTGTCATGTTCTCCTACTGCTTTTCTTTTCCGATGCTTGTACAGCACCTTACCCCCAAAATCTTGGGCAAAGAGGGAAGTGAAGAAAGAAAGAAAGAAATATATATATATATATAATATCCACATACCTCGGTTAAACGGACCTCTGTTTAACGGATTTTGGAAACCAACGGTACAATTTCTGAGGCGCGCCGCTAAATAACGATCGGCATAATCAACAAACCGCTTCAACCCAACCATGGTAAGTCTGGTTTTTAATTAAAAAATGTTGATTTACTATATTATAATGTATATTTACAGTGTACTGGTATTTCACTGGGATAGTTGATTGTATTAAAAGTACAGTACTGTATTTAAGTTACTCTGTCTTTCGTAACGTAATTGTTGATTTTAGTGGTAACCTGAGTATTCATACTGCAGGTTTCGATGTCAGCTCATTACGAGATCGCTTTATCGGACCATGCTCCCCGCTTGTCTCTTTAAACCGAGGATGAGTTATACTATATATATATATATATAATATGTATATATAATATATATATATTATATGATATATATATATAATAATATAGTATATATATATAATATATAATATAATATATATTAAGTATATATAAATAAATATATATATATGAGTATAATGTTTATATATATATATTGAGAACGTGAGGCGCAGGAGGTTGAGTCGCTGCCTCTCATAAGAGGACGCTGGGTCAATCCTCCGCGTAGCAGTTGGGAGTTTTATCTACCTGGGAGCAAGAATTAAAACTCAACTGCGAACACGTTGGTGGCGCTGGTTGGGATAGCCGGCCTTAAAGTTTGATTTCCTGTGGTCCCTCCGTGTTACCCCACCCCCTGCATAGGGGATAAAGCACGTAAAAAAGTATTTATATATAATATATATATATATATATATATAATATATATCTTATACAAATATATATATATATAATAATAATTATATATATATATAAGATAGGTATATATATAATACTATATATATATATATATATCATAATAATATATCATATATATATATATATATTCTACACAAATACTGAGCCTGGTAATGAACTAGTTATAACAATCGGTCTCAAAGATACAAACTGAAGCTACTTCTTTTGGTGTTTGACTGCGCAACAGGAAAACCCAAGGGTGATTCGAACTCAACATTACTTACACAGTGCTGAAAATAAAGAGAAAAAAAAAATTAAATTCTGAAACTTCTCTTAGTTCAATAAAATACGATAGTTTCAAAACTGTTCAATTTATTGACACGAAATTAAGTTATATATATATATATATATATAATAATAATGTATATATAAATTATAGTATATATATTATATAATATATATATATATATATATATTAATATATATATATATAATATATAAATATATATAATCATAATATAGTATATATATGTATAGGTGGATGTAAAGGGACTAAAGTCTTGAGTGCGCTATGGTCTTACATGATGAGGGTATGTTGTTACCTGTTTAAATGTATAGCAGGAGACTATGGTCTGGAATAAGAGGTATAGATCTAAAGTACAAATGTGTTCAGATGGACAATCTAGGGACGTGTTAGGTGTCAGAAAATTGATAAAATGAGGGATGAATGTATTAGGGAGTTAAGTGGTGTGAAGAAAGGGATAAAGGAATAATAAATGAAAGTATGTTGAGATGGTTTGTCATTGTGGCATAAGGATGGATATACCTGTTGTTTAAGCGGGATGTACAGTGGTGTTGTGTTGCGAATCGTCCGGCTGCAGAACCGGAAGAAAAAGTGGATTGGAGTCATAAAGGAATGTGCAGGAGAGAAATGTTGAGTTGGCAAGGCGAGAAGAAAGGTCATATATAGTGAGTGAATGGCGGGGTTTTTGTAAGGGGGTATGGTTGTGGACCACAACTAGGCCAAGGGATGAACCCGAACCCTAACGAGCATGCCTAGTGGGGGTCCGTCGCGGTCCATGAAGCTCTAGGGTGGATTTTCTGACTGCGAGACGGCCGCTCGTCACTAAATAGGTATATAATGGGCGTAAGGCTGGGCTTCTTTCGACTTGTGTCATAATTCTTCTACTACATTTTCTGTTTCCGGTGCATGCCACGCACCCCTTACCCCAAGTTTTGGGAAAGGTTGATGATGCATGAGATGATATGATTATATATATATAATATATTATATATATATATATATATATATATATTATATATATATATATAATATAAGTATATAGTATATAATATTATATTATATAATTATAATATATTTATATATATATATATATATAAATAGTCTTTCAAGCTTTCCTCACCTTCCTCTTTGCCCCAAGGATTGGGGGTAAGGTGCTGTATACAGGGCATCGGAAAAGAAAAAGCAGTAGGAGAACATGACATAACTCGAAAAGAAACCCAGCCTTACCGCCCTCTGTACCATTAATTGCGAGAGCTGTCACAGACAGAAAATGCCACCCTAGCGCATCATGACGACCGGCGACAGGACCCTCACTATGGTAAATCGTCAAATGGTTATAGGGTTTCAAATCCCCTGGCCCAGTGAGACCACTAACCATCGGCCGCCATAACAAACCCCGCATTCTCTGTCCGTATACGCCCTTTTCTCGCCTCTCGCCAAAGAACCTCACATTTCTCTCCTACAGAAATTCGTTCACCGAATCAATCCACTTTCTCTTTCGCTCCCAGCCGGTCGGTTCCCAACCACTCTCTCATCTATATGTCCGCTTAACCAACCGACTGTTCATTCATTCCTCTCCAACATGACCAATACCATCTCAGACATATTTCATTTTATCCTCCTGTGTACCTCCTTTCTCAACACACACAACTCT
>JABUQX010038766.1:2500-7500 GCA_015478945.1 Trachelipus rathkii
AAATCCACAACGACATACTTGACACACTTAAACATGAATAAACTGTTAACGTTTACAAAGTTTCACAGTTAACAACTGTAAAGTAAACTAACATAGATACAAAGACGTAACCTACTTACACTTTTTCTAACATATCGCTGATATTTTTACATTAACACAGTAAATATTTAACAAAAATTTACCATAACCCGTTGTGTAATTATCTTACAGATCAATTGAAGTATAAACTCTAACGTAACAAAGTTTTCACAATAATAAAGCCAACATAGCATTAACTAGAACAAAGAATATAATATACAACGACAATACCTAACACATCTAAGCAAGAATAAACAGTCAACATTAACAAAGTACTGCACTTAACACCAGTAAAGTAACTAACCTTGGCATGCCAAACGTAACCTATTCTTTACTTTTTTCAAGCATATCTCTAACATAACAATGTTATTTAATTAACATGGTAATATTAACTAAAAATTTTTAACAATCACTGGTCAATTATCATATCTGAATCAATCGAATGATACTCTAAACGTAATTAAAAGTTTCCAACATCATAAAGCTATACATATGCGTAACATGAAACTAAAAAAATAATGTCAAAAGACAAACCTAACAACAAACTTAACACACGCAATAAACTGCTAAACATTAGCAAAGTTCCACACTTAACACCAGTAAAGTAACTAGCATTGGTATGCAAAACGTAAACCTATTCTTACCTTTTTTAAGCCAATATCCTAACAATATTAACGTTAATTTACACTGACCACAGTAAACAATTTAGCAAAAAAAAGAATGTTCATAACCTTGTCGCGATTATCATACATGACAACGAATATACTAAACGTAATAAAGTTTCCACAATCAATAAAGCAACATAGGCGTAACATGAACTAAGAAAATAATGTACTAAGACAAACCTAACACAACTCACACACGAAATAAACTGTTAACATTAAACAAAGCTCCACAACTTCGCACTGTAAAGTAAATCTAACATTGCATGCAAAGCGTAACCTATTCTTACTTTTTCAAGCATATCTCTAACAATATTAACGATAATCTTACACTGACACAGTAACATTTAGCAAAAAAATGTATCATAACCTTGTCCGATTATCATACTGATCAACGAATATACTCTAACGCAGTGGTTGCCCAACCCGTGAACGCGGGCAACATATGTTGCTCGCGTACCGTTCTATGTGGCTCGCGACTCGCGTATTCAAATTTATCACGTTTATTAAAAATTAAACTCGGCACCGCAACGGCTCCAGCACCGGTGTCGGAGCCAACTCCTCAGATTCCAATACCAACTATTTCTAGAAATGCAACTCTGAATCCTCTCGCCAAATTTCAGCCTTATACGAACACTTCAATTTTTTTTAAGGGGGGTAGGGTCCCCCTTCGGGGGACCCACGGGGATGTAATCTTGTTAACAGCAAGCCTACGTCACCATCTAACCACCCTCCAAATTTTAGCACGATACGATAAGTTCGGAGTCGGAGGCAGGCAATCGGTGTCGGAGTCAGAACCGGATGCGAAGAAGGAACCGCGGCAGAAGGCAAAGGCGGAGTGCGTAAAAAAAACGATTCCTTCCAGGAATCATTTTTCGACTCAGAATCGATTCCCTTCGGGAATCGATTCTTCGACGTAATAATAATAATAATATGTGTGTGTGTATGCGCACGCGCGCGAGCGTGAGCGCTCACATGCTTCGCACACCTGGGCGGTTGGGCCGGACGCATCTTAAGCCTAATCTCACCCGCTCAGATGCCGTCAACAAGCAACATTTTGAGCTACGCTATCGGGGGGAGGTACCCCCTATATACATCCTACTGACTTGAAATTTACCCTGTTTCGAGCTTAACCCATACATAGAATATATTCCAAGTTTGAAAGCGATAGCTCTATTCCTTCATAGCGAAAAGGCCGGGGTCGCTCAGATGGAACTAATACTATATATATAAATAATATATATAATATTAAGATATATATAGCTTTAAATAAAAAAATAAATATAAACTATATATATATATATATATATATATATATATATATATATATATATATATATATATATATATATATTTATTTATTTTTTATACATATCAACCCAGGGGCGTAGCCAGGGGGGGGCTGAGGGGGCTGCAGCCCCCCCGAAATTATCGACTTGAAATTTTTTCAGCAGAAAACAAACTATATTAAATATAATATTATATATATATAATATATATATAATATATATTATATATATATATATATATTATAATTATATATATATATATATATATATATTATATAATATAATATATATAATATATATAATATATATATAAAAGATAATATTGAAGCTCTTATTCAGAAAAAAATCGGAAAGCATAGACAAACAACTAGACACTCAAAATAAGAAAAATGTGAAGGAAGAAAATAAGAAAAAACTGTACCAATAAATTGAAACTCTACGTTTTTATGTGGCCAGCAAAGGTCCTTGCATAAAGAGGCTCAAGTGACTGGACGTATTGAATTATGAACTCCAGCTGAAATGACGGAAATTTTAGAAGCCTTCTTAGGTTTCGAGCAAATGGAGGTGAAAACCAGGTTTTGAAAGAACCACTTACTTTCGTCCAAAAATTCAATGTATACGACGAGTCCGATAATACAGAATGAAATCAAAGTCATTTAGTCAGCTTATACAAAGTTAAATAGTGAAAGAAGTTAATAAAAACAAAATTTTTTCAGCATTAGCTGATGAACAACGGATATTTCCCAAACAGAACAGTTTCACTTTGTGTAAGGTACGCGATTGGTGGTGGATGGAGGTGATACTCCCTTTACTTTAAGAGAGGATTTTTTATCATTTGTTCCAGTTTATGATATCTCAGGGAAAGCATTGGCAAATGTAATTTTGAAGAGACTAGGCAATCTTGGTTTAAAACTCGAAAATTTAAGAGGCCAAGGATATGATGGAGCCTCTTCCATGAGAGGCTAATTCCGAGGAGTGCAATCTGTTATTCGGAATTAGTACCCTAAAGGTCTATACACCATTTGTGTAGCAACATTGTTTAATCTATGTCTCTCAGACCTTTCTAAATCAGGCAATTCGAAAGCGTCTTAGATTCATCTCTGAAATATGCACTTTTTTTTTTTCGAGCGAGTCCGAAGCGCACAAAACTTCTGAAAGATAAAATAAGAGTTTTCTAGTAACCAAAATAACAAGAGGATCAAAAAGATGTGCGAGACCAGATGGTGTGAACGGCATGAAGAGGTTTTCCTTTTTAAAGAGACTCTTGAGCCAATACTTGTGTCATTGGAAGAAATAAAAGAATGGCCTGTTGAATTATCATAGAAAGCTACTTCGTTGTTAAATTTAATCAGTAATTTGAATTTTATAATAACATTATACGTTTTAAGTAAATTTCTTGGAATAACCTACACCTTGTCAAAACAGTTACAGAGTGCCCATTTGAGCATGTCAGTGCAATAAACTTAGTGAAGGGTATGATCCAATATTCTGCTCAGGCTGAGCCCAAATTTCCCTCCCCCCCTCTAAAAATGGACATAATATCGGAATTTTCAGCCGATTTTGACTATATAAACACCAAACTGTAGTTGCCCTCTAAAACGTTGTTTTCCGGTGTTTTTCTGTGTCTATAGTCATTCTTTCAGAATTTTTAATTTTTCAAACCTATGTTTTTGACATTCTTCGTTTCAACTACCAGAATTTTTTTCAAAATGACTTCAAACTTGAAATATGCATAGATATGTCCATTACCTACAATCGTTGAGAAGTACATTTTCGATTTTTTGAGTTTTGTGCTCAGCGTTGTCCAATTTCCAAACCCACTTTTCTTTGGATTTTGAAATGAAAAATTGCGATAATATTTTTTCTGTTCAAGCGAAGTAAATGAAATTTTCAGCACATATGTAGTCAGGGAAGGTGCACATTTTTTACTGAGATAATTTCTTTGTATATGCATTAGGTTTGGATTTGTTCTTGGAACAAAGTTTCAAAAAAAAAATTTTTGAAAATTTAAATTTTTTTTTTAGAGTATACAAAAAAATTATCTAAGTAAAAAAGATGCATATTGCCCGACTATACAAGCCCTGAATTTGATGTTGATCGGACAAAAAAAAAAAAAAAAAAAAGCAGTTTTTCATTTCAAAATCCAAAAAAAATGGGTTTGGAAATTGGACAACGCTGAGCACAAAACTCAAAAAATCAAAAATGTACTTCTCAACGATTGTAGGTAAGTGTACATTCTATGGCATATTTCAAGTTTGAAATCATTTCGAAAAAAAAAATTCTGGTAGTTGATAACGAAGAATGTCAAAAACATGGGTTTAGACCAATTAAAAAATTCTGAAAAATTTGAAAATTCTTGAAAATTCTGAAATACTGACTACAGACACAGAAAAACAACCGGAAAAACAACGTTAGAGGGCAAAAAAGCTAAAACAGTTTGGTGGTTTGTAGTCAAAATCCGGCTGAAATTCCGATATTTATGTCATTTTTTAGGGGGGGGGAAATTTGGGCTCAGCCCGGCAAAATATTGGCAACATGCCTTGAAAGACATTATCACTTCTTCGAAAAAGATAGAGCAAAAACCGAAGACAGAATTAAAACCATATTTACCAAGCTAAAAATGTAGCGACAGGCTTAGTTATTGAAAATAACATTCCAAGAACTACGAAAGTTCCAAGAAACATCCGTTGTAATGTGCCTACATCAAATCCCGAATCATATTACCGTTCAGTTTTTATTCCGTTTATTGATGATCTGATTTTTCGTTGACTGATCGATTTCTCTCGCAAGAAACCACTATCATTTCACTTCAGTAATATTTTCAACCAGAAAAGTGCAATGTAACTTATAAGCATATTGAAAAAAGAATCCTCTTTTAAAAAGACGAAACCTCCAAGACCTCAACGAGGATACACTAAAAGGAGAGTGGTGTATCTGAATGCGTAATTTGGCTGTTAGAAAATGAAGAAAC
>JABUQX010038766.1:12500-47500 GCA_015478945.1 Trachelipus rathkii
GTCGATCGCATAACACGTTTGTAGTATTCGTGCGATCGTTCACGGGAAGAGTAAAATGGCAGGAGGAGGCTCCCAGCCCTAATTGCCATGCGAAGATAATCTTCATATTATATAATTCAACTGTATCAAAACCTTTGCAACTAAACCAAAAATCACTTATAGCGTAGATTCTATATTTTTAATTCCAAATGTTGTGTTTTTATTCCATTTTGTTTAAAAAAAAAAAAAAAGACCTGACGGGATGGGAAAATTTTGAAGCTCCCTCACCTAATTTAGTTCATATACCACTTTATATATTTATATCTATTTAAAATCAATATTTTTTGAAAAGAGCTGAATCACAAATTTTGTTGCCCCTCTCAATTCGTTAAAAAGTTAATTTTGTTTTAATATAATAATAATGAATTTCATTTCAAATTTTCGAGTCAAATAAAAATATTATAATATAAGTAGATTTTCATAAATTTTAATTCCTGCTACTTAATGATATATAATCTTGACTTAACTCATTCAGTACATCTTTCCTCAGACAAAAATCCTTCTAGAACTTTACGAAATAGTTCTATTGAAGTTTTTAGCCTTCTTCTTAGTCTCTACTCTAGATCTTCTCTTTTCTTCTTTTCCTTTTCTCCCAGCTGTTAATATTAAAAATGAGAATCGAGTAGAAATTTAAGTCGGCGGCTTATCAGTGAGCCTTCGAACGAAATCATATATATATATATATATATATAATATATATATATATATATATATATATATATATATATATATATATATATTATATTATATTATATATATATATATATATATATAATATATATATATATATATAATAAATTTATTAATATATTATATATATATATATATTATATATAATATATATATATATATATATATATAATAATATAATATTAATATATATATATGTATTCAACCGTCGTCCAGTGTGGACGCAGTGGAAACCAGAGTGGAAGAGAAAAAGAGCAGTCAGAGGAGAGATTTTTTGGGGCTAGACCAAATTGTTGACAGGGAAAGTGGTTGACAAGTCAAATGGTCGACAAGAAATAAAAAAAAAATCCAGTACAGCCCGCCGCAGGCGTTAGGTTAGGCTAGGTTATGTTAAGTTAGGCTAGGTTAGGTTAGGTTGGTTCGACTTTTTGACCTGTCAATCATTTTCCCTGTCTACCATTTAGTACTTACTAGCTTCAGATTTTTTAAAGAAGAAGGAAAGTGTGAAATGATTTATTTGAAAGAAGAACGAAATCAGAATGGTCTGACCTTTTTTTCAGGAGAGAGAATGTTTTTGATTTAAAGTAATTCTAACAACTTAAAAGGAAAAAAATATTTTTGAGATTCGGGATTTTAGGAGTGAAAAATTTATACGTTGAAATTAATTTCATTTAAAATTTGGGATGGAGGAGTTGCAAAATTTTTAGCCTCATTTCTTTTGGAAATTTTGGAATATTAAATACAAAATATAATAAAAAAAAAGAAAAAAATAGACTATTAATTAAATGGTAGCAGGTGAAGCTGTATTTCTCGAAGTCAAGTCAAATCAAGAAAATTTTCAGACTTCTCTTCCTCTGGTGGCAAGGACCTGAAAAATCCTTTTTGCCATATTCCTCTTTTCGTGAATGGTATTGATAGTTGTAAATAATTGGTATTACCAACACCACCTTGCAGCCATGCAGGAAATGGTAAAATGCGTAAATAATATATATATATATATATAATATATATATATATATATATTATATTAATGACTATTTATATATATATATATATATATATATATATTATATTATAAATATAATAATATATATATATATAATATATAATATAATATATAATATATATATAATATATTATTATATATATATATATATATATATATATATATATATATAAATATATATATATATATGAGATCCTGTATATAATATTCTTATATATATCAAATTTTTAAATATTTTAAACGAAAAAAAATTTAATTAAAATATTTTAAAAAAGATTAAAAAATATATATATATATATATGTATAAAAAATATATATATATATATATAATATATATATATATATTTATATATATATACTAATATAAAGGATAGAGCATATGGTGAGAAAAAATCTAAACATTTATTGAATCGACAACGTTTCGCCCAACTTGGACCATTAAATTTAACAATTAAAATTCGAGATAACAGTATACAATAATACATTACAATGGACGGACCAAAAAATAAAACAATATTTAATAAATAATATATAATAATAATAATAATAATAATAATAATAATAATAATAATAATAATAATAATAATAATAATAATAATAATAATAATAATAATAATTATTATTAATTAGATTTTATTAATAATATCTAACTTTTATTTGGTCCGTCCATGTAATTATATTGTATAAATTATTCTAATTTTTAATGTTAAAATTTTTAATTTTTTAGACCTGATGATGGTCCCAGTTGTGACCGAAACGTTGTCAATTTAATAAATGTTCAGATTCTTTCTCGCCATATGCTTTATCCTCCTTATAAAGTTTGCCAGAAACAAATGTGTTACTTATATATATATATATATATATATATATATATATATATATATATAATAATAATATATATATATATATATATATATATATATATATAATATATATATGTGTGTATTACATAATAAGATAATAAATATATTAATATATAATATATAATATTATAAAAATAATTTAAATTATATATATATCTATAATTATGTATTTAATATGATAAATATGTTAAATATATTAATAATTTTTATTACAACAAATCAGTAGTAAGTGTTCCAGTCCCGCACCCACTTTTTTCTATATAAATGAATAGAGATATATTAGGCTTAGGGGGAGAATTAATAGCCCGAAGGGCTATTAATTCGACAAACAGACAAACCGAAGGTTTGTCTGTGTTTGTTTGTATTATTTTTTATTACGCGCGCGTGCGCTACACATCAGCATTATTTATGTATTATTAATTATTACGTGCGAATATATATATTATACCCGTATACAGTCACCACAGAGCGCGTGAGCGCCCGACTCCGACTCCGACTCGACTCCGGCCTCCTGCCCTGCTTCGCGCCCGCACCGCAACCGCACCGCAACCGCATACCGCAACCGCACGCGCACCGCGCGATTCCGTCTCATCCTCTGAAGTTTTTTTTTTTTATTATTATTATTATTATTATTATTATTATTATTATTATTATTATTATTATTATTATTATTATTATTATTATTATTAAATGATTTTTAGGCTCCGGCTCCGGCTTCAACCCTATGCGCTCCTGATTATATATTACATGGGTTTAGGGTTATCGTGTATGCTGGTTAAAAATTTGGAAAGGGTGTTAGATTTGTGAGGTACTAATCGTAGCTGATGTTACGTCCCCCATGGGGACCCCAGAAGGGGGGGCCCCCACCCCCTTCAATAACATTTAAATCTGACGTTAGATAAAGCTGAAATTTGGTAAAGAAGGTTCAGAGTTGAGTTTCTAGAGAAGAAATGTGTATATTGTAATCTGAGAGTTGGCTCCGGCCACCGGTGCTGGAGTCCACTGCGGTGCCGTAGTTAAAAACATGTCGTATAAACACAATATCTGGTGTTGTTTTATGAATGGGTTATCGAGACGTAGATCTCGAATACGAATGGTTAATATAGTCCGGTATGGGGTTCTAGGACCCCCTCCCCCCTTGAGGGGGTCCAGACTGAAAAAAAAAAGCAGCACAGAGTGCAAAACAAAGGACGAAGATGAGGAAGAAGAAGGATGAAAAGATGATAAAGAAGGAAAGAAATGAAAAAGGAGTCTGAACACAGGTAGTTAGGAGTTGATTAGCCGCACCGGTGCTGGCTCCGGTGCGGTGCCGAGGTAGTAAATATTTGTGTAATGATACAATATTGATGTCTTTATTAGTTGTTTATTTGGATCTGTAGATTTTCTGAAAATGATAATGGTTTCAGAACTATTCAAGAATTATTAAAAAAATAAATAAATAAATAAATTAAATAATAAATAAAATTTTTATTCTTTTTATGTTTTATAACTTAAAAAATTTACGTTTTTTACATAGTCTAAAAGCAGTAAATCAGTTAAAATTCAAGCCACCCAACCTACCCTTCTGACCAGTTGTGATCTATTGATCTATTGATGCTATTGATCTATGAGTTAGTCAAATTTTTTTACTGAATAATTTTTCAATGTTTTTACATACCCTATCCTATAAATCAGTAAATCACTAAATCATCCCATCATCCTCCCTCCTGAACATCTGTGATCTATTGATCTATTTGATCTATTGATCTATTGATTAAGGTCAAATTTTTACTAAAAATTTTTCATAGTTTTTTCATACCCTAAAGCAGTAAATCAACTAAATCAATACCACTATCCAATCTCCCGACTGACCATACTGTGTGAATCTATTGATCTATGATCTATTGATCTATTGATCTATTGATCTATTGATTAGGTCCAAATGTTTTATAACAATTGTTAACGTTTTACATAGTCTAAGAGCAGTAAATCAAACTAAATCAAAGCACCCCACCCTACCCTCCTGGTCCAATCATGACTATTGATCTATGATCTATTGATCTATTGATTTATGTCATATTTTGTATAACTAAAATTGTAACGTTTTAATACCCTAAAGCAGTAAATACTAATCAAAAAACGCACTTATCCAACCTCCCTCCTGACCATCTGTGATCTATTGATCTATTGATCTATTGATTCAATGTCACATTTTTCGAGGTGTCATTTTGGATAAAACATAACATAAAATCAAGTTCTTTATACAAAGATCAAACAATATATGCTGACGTAAAAAAGTTTTCACATTAATAAAGCTAACATGGCGTAACATGAACTATGAAAATAATGTACAAAGACAAACCTATCTATTGATCTATTGATTAAGGTCAAATGTTTTACTAAAATTGTAACGTTTTACATAGTCTAAAGCAGTAAATCACTAAATCAAGCCACCCAACCTACCCTCCTGACCATCTGTGATCTATGATCATTGCTCCTATTGATCTAATTGATCTATTGATCTATTGAATTATTGATCTATTGATTAAGGTCAAATTTTTAACTAAAAATGTCCCCATGTTTTACATACTAAATCAGTAATCATAAAATCAAAGCCACCAACCTAACCCTCCTGTCCATTTGTGATCTATTGATCTATTATTTATTGATCTATTGATTTAAGTCAATTTTTTACTAAAATTGTAACGTTTTACAAATACCCCTAAAGCAGTAAATCACTAAATCAAAACCACTATCCAACCTCCCTCTGCCATCTGGTGATCTAATTGAATATATTGATACTATTGATTCAATCACATTTCGAGTGTTCATTTTGGATAAACTACATAAATCAAGTTCTTTTAATAACAAAGATCAAACACTATATCTGACGTACAAAAGTTTTCACATCAATAAAGCTAACATGGCGTTACATGAACTATGAAAATAATGTACAAAGACAAACCTATCACAACTTAAACACGTATAAACGTTAACATTAACAAAGTTCCACCCTTAACACAGTAAAGTAACTAACATAACAACCAAAAACGCGTAACTTATTCACACTGTTGCAAACCATATCTCTAACAATAACGATGTAATTTCACTAACATGAATAAGTAACTAAAAAATTTATCACAACAGTGGTTAATTATCTACTGATTCAACGATATACTCTTACATAATTAGGTTTCCCACATCAAAAATAAAGCTAACATGAATGTAACATAACTAAGAAAATAATGTCAAAAGACAAACCTATCACACCTTAAACACGAATAAACTGTTAACATTAACAAAATTCCACACTTAACACCAGTAAAGTAACTAACATGGTATGCAAAACGTAACCTAATCTTACTTTTTTTCAAGCATTTAATCTCTCTAACATAATCGATGTTAATTTACACTAACACACAAATTAATTAGCAAAAAAATGTATTTATAGACCTTGTCCGATTATATACTGATCAACAATATATGCTAACATAAACAATGTTTTTCACATTAATAAAGCTTAACATACATCATATGAACTAGGAAAATAATGTACAACGACAAACCTAACAACTTACAACCAACAAATATAACTGTTAACAGTAACAAAAGTTCCACCACTTAACAGCGGTAAAGTAACTAACCTTTCATAACAAAAACGTAACCTATTTATACCTTTTTCAAACATATCTCTAACATATTAACGTTAATCTTACATTTGAACACGTAACATTATCAAAAAATTGTGTCATAACCATACCTAACCCTCATAATACCTAACGAGTAAAGACGAATAAAGTAAAGTTTTTTAGGCTTATCTCTTTTTAGACACCGCCTCCTTTCAGAAAATACCAACTCTAAACATGAAAATGATTTTATCTTAAACCATCTGCAATAAAGTTGATCAATACTTATTATATTTGAACCTCTGACAGGAATACAGCAATGTAGCAGTCGCCATTCGGTTTACGATTTAATATAAATGAACACTTTTTCGTTGGAAATAAACGAAACTCCTCGTGAAGATATCAACATCAAGCGTAGAGATGCGGGGAGATGTTCATCGTATCAACACTGAGAAAAACTATCCTACTGAAGAAAATAGTATATAAACATCCCTTAAATGTAATGAGGATCTTTTCTTTCAAACCAATCAAAGAAAGTAAACAAGAATACGAACCATATCAACTCAAAAGGGTAAAAAGGGTATATAATTCTCGTTCGACCAACAACAACAACAACAATTAACATAACTACAAAGATAAGTTCTTTAGATACTAACCAACGAATATATGCTAACGTATTGTTTTCCATTAATTAAAGCTACATATGCATTACAGAACAAGAAATAATGCACAAACGACGAATTCTAACACAACTTAAGCACGAATAAACTGTTAACAATTAAACAAAGTTCCACACTTAAGCACTGTAAAGTAAACTGACATTGCAATACAAACGTAACCTATTCTTACTTTTTCAAGCATAATTCTAACATATTAACGTTAATTTACATTTGACACAGTAAAATAATTTAAAAGAATTTATTATAACCTTGGTTTAATTATCATACAGAAATCAGCGAAAGTTGCTAACGTAAACAAAGTTTTTTCAACATTAAATAAAGCTAACAATATACATAACCTGACTAAGAATATTGATGTACAACGACCAAACCTAAACCCTTACGTGCGCAATAGAGACACTAACATTAACAAACTTCTGCACATAACAGCAATAAAGTACCTTAACACATCGTTGCAAACTTGACCTGTCCACTTTTTCCAAGCCATATCTCTACATATGTCAATGCCTAATTTTACATTAAAACATCGTAATAATTTAAACAAAAGTTTAGCATAAACCTGTCCTAAATCAATCAATACTGAACAAAGAAATATAAATGCTGATCTAAAGAGAATGTTTGTAACATCAACTTCGTAACATTTTAATCAAAAAATTCATCATAACCTCGTCTAAAATATCAATAATCCCCAGCGAAAATAATTGCAAACATAAACAAAGTTTAACCACATACAAAAATAACAAATTTTAATCCTAACATAACATAAAAATAAGTTCTTTGAGTAAAAATCACAGTAAAACGTAATAATTTACTGATTTAAAAGCATAAATCAGTAAAATCAGTAAATCAAAACTGCCCTCATCCGTGCAGTCCCCTACCCGTCCCACCCACTTGGTGATCTAATTGAGCTATTGATTCAGCCATATTTTCAGTATCATTTTGGACAACATAACCCTATAAAAAATATGTTTCTTTATATACTAACCACGAATATATGCTTAACCAACAAGGTTTTAGCATCAATAAGCTAACAAATCATAACCGCGACTAGGAATATAATGTACAAATGCAAAACCTAAACATACATCGCGTATGGAATAGTCAGCTAACATCCTGAAAAATTCCCTACTGATCAAGGTAAAATAGCTAACAGGTCAAACAATACCTCGATATGTTCCCACTTTTCGAGCATATTAGCAACAGGTTAAAGCCGTATTATCTAACAAAAATTCCTTAACAAAGTGACCAAACTATCAAAGATATCAAAGATGCCCCCATCTTGAACTATGAATTGAAACTATCTTCATCAAAGTGTCACTAGTATTCGGTATAACAATCATTTGACCTATGAATAAACGTAGACATTTAGCAAGTCTAGGCAAACTAACCATTATGTCAACAAAAACTTAAACCTAGGATCACTGTTTTCCTAACACATCATCGGTCATTATTTAACACAAGTAATATCTTACAAAAAACTCATCATTTCTCTAGCAAATCAGTGTTATTTTCACATTGTCATAGTAATATATAACTAACGTATCTAACTTAACGAATAAACAGTTTTCATTAACAAAGAGTATCTAAAGCAACACATTACCTTCCGAGAGAAAACCCCAGGGGATGCGCCTTGGAAAGGGTGTGATCCTGCAGGGGGATCACCTTCCGAAGGAGTGTCAACGGGCTTTAGGCCTCAAAGTCCCGAAGGGCTTGAAGGCCTTAACCCGCTCCTTCGAGGGGTAAAAGCCCGCTTACACTCCTTCGGGGTGATCCCCCTCGCGAGATTACACCCTTATATATATATATATATATATATATATATATAATATATATATTAATATATATAATATATAATATATATATATAATATATATATATAAGGGGTGTGAAATCCTGCGAGGGGGGATCACCCCGAAGGGGTGTAACGGTGCTATTACCCTCCGAAGGAGGGGGTAGGCCTCAGCCCTTTCGGGCCTGAGGCCTAAAAGCGCTACAACTCTTCGGGGGTGATCCCCTCGCAGATCCCACCCTT
The DNA here is from genome assembly GCA_015478945.1 of Trachelipus rathkii. NCBI lineage: Eukaryota > Metazoa > Arthropoda > Malacostraca > Isopoda > Trachelipodidae > Trachelipus > Trachelipus rathkii. The sequence goes on from JABUQX010038766.1 coordinate 21,416, forward strand.
TCAAGGGCGCATCCCCCTGGGTTTTCCCATAATAAATGTGTTGCTTTAGATACTCTTGGTTAATGAAAAACTGTTTATTTAAGTTAGATACGTTATGTTAAATATTACCAATGACAATGTGGAAATAACACTGATTTGCTAGAGAAATGATGAGTTTTTTGTAAGATATTACTGTGTTAACTGACGATGATGTGTTAGAAAACGTTTTGGGGGGGGGGAAAAAAAAAAAAAATTCCCCCCCCTAGGGGGGGGTTTTTTTATTTTTTTGTTGAATTAATGGTTAGTTTGCCCTAGACTTTTGGCTAATTTCTACGTTTTTCATAGGTCAAAATGATGTTATACCGAAACGAGTGACACTTTGATGAAAGTAGTGTCAATTCATAGTTTCAAGATGTTGGTATCTTTAATAGATTGGTCACTTTGTTAGGGGATTTTGTTAGATAATACGGCTTTACCTGTTTTGCTAATTATGCTCGAAGTGGGAACATATCGAGTATATGTATGACCTGTTTAGCTATTTTACCTTGATCAGTAGGGAATTTTCAGGATTTTAGCTGATTATTCATACGCGATGTAATGTTAGGTTTGCATTGTACAATATATTCCTAGTCGCGGTTTATGAATTTGTTAGTTTATTGGTCTAAAACTTTGTTGGTTAAGCATATATTAGTAGTTAGTATATAAAAGAACATATTTTTAATGTTATGTTTGTCCAAAAAATGACTTGAAATTATGACTTGAATCAATAGCTCAATAGATTCACAAGTGGGTGGGACGGGTAGGGGACTGCACGGAATGGAGGGGTTTGATTTACTGATTTACTGATTTACTGCTTAAAATCAGTAAAATAATTCGGTATACTGTGATATTTTATTCAAAGGACTTATTTTTATGTTATGTCAGGATAAAATTTTGTTATTTTTTGTTATGTTTGGGTTAAAACTTTGTTGTCTTTGCAATTATTCGCTGGGGATTATGATATTTAGACGAGGTTATGATGAATTTTTTTAAATATTACGAAGTTGATGTAAAACATCTGTTACGTCAGCATTATATTCTTTGTCAGTATAATGATTAGACAGGTTTATGCTAAACTTTTGTTAAATATTACGATGTTAATGTAAAATTAGCATTGATATGTTAGAGATATGCTTGAAAAAGTGTGACTAGGTCACGTTTGCACGATGTGTTAGGTACTTTATTGCTTGTAGTGCAGAAGTTTTGTTTAATGTTAGGTGTTTATTCGCACGTAAAGGGTGTTAGTTGTCGTTGTAACATCATAAATTCTAGTTCAAGGTTATGTTTATGTTCAGCTTTTATTAATTGTGGAAACTTGTTACTTAGCATACTCGCTGCTCTGTATGATAATTAAAACAGGTTATAATAAATTCTTGTTAAATATACCTGTGTCAATGTAAAATTACGTTAATATGTTAGAGAATATGTTGGTAAAAGTATGAATAAGGTTAACGTTTTGTAATCGCCAATTGTCAGTTACTATTACCAGGTGTTAAGTGTGGAACTTTGTTATGTTAACAGTTTTATTCGTGCTTTAGTTGTGTTAGATTTCGTCGTTGTCATTATTTTCTAGTTCTGGTAATGTATGTTAAGCTTTATTAATGTGAAAACAATGTTACGTTAGCAATATATTCTTTGTCAGTATGTAAAGACTTATCTTTGTAGTATGTTATTGTTGTTGTGTTGTTGTCGAACGAGAATATATACCCTTTTGAACTGAAATGGTTCATTCGTGCGTCGTATTCTTGTTTACTTTCTTCTGATTTGGTTGAAAGAAAGAATCTCATTACATTTAAGGGATGTTTATATACTATTTTCTTCAGTAGGATATTTTTTCGCTGTACTGGTAGGTACGATGACATCTCCCCGCATCTCTACGCTTGTTGTTGATATCTCACGAGGAGTTTCGTTATTCCCAACGAAGTGTCAATTTATATTAAATCGTTAAACGGAATGGGACTGCTACATGCGTAGTTATCCTGCCAGAGGTCCAAATATAATAAGTATGCATCACTTTATGCAAGATGGTTAAAGGCATAAAATCATTTTTATGTTTAGAGTTGGTATTTTCTGAAAGGAGGCGGTGTCTAAAAAGAGATAAGCCTAAAAAACTTTACTTTATTCGTCTTTACTCGTTAGTATTATGAGGGTTAGGTAGGGTTATGCTAAATTTTTTTGATTAAAGTTAACTGTGTCAATGTAAGATTAACGTTAATATGTTAGAGATATGTTTGAAAAAAGGTTTAAATAAGGTTAAGTAAGGTATGTAAAGTTAGTTACTTTACCGCTGTTAAGTGGTGAAACTTTGTTACTGTTAACAGTTTATATTTGTGTGTAAGTTGTTAGGTTTGTCGTTGTACATATTTTCTTAGTTCCTATGATGCTATGTTAGCTTTATTAATGTGAAAACATGTTATGTTAGCATATATTTGTTGATCAGTATGATAATCGGACAAGGTATAAATACATTTTTTGCTATATGTGTGTTAGTTGTAAAATTACATCGTTATTTAAGGAGATATGCCTGAAAAAAAAGTAAGATTAGGTTACGTTTTGCATACCATGTTAGTTACTTTCTGGTGTTAAGTGTGGAATTTTGTTAATGTTAACAGTTTATTCGTGTTTAAGGTGTGATAGGTTTGTCTTGTACATTATTTTTCTTAGTTCATGTTACGCAATGTTAGCTTTATTGATGTGGAAAACTTTTTTGTTAGAGTATATTCGTTGATCAGTATGATAATTAACCACTGTTGTGATAAATTTTAGTTAATTATTACCATGTTAGTGTAAATTAACATCGTTATGTTAAAGATATGTTTGACAAAGTGTGAATAAGTTACGTTTTTGGTTGTTATGTTAGTTACTTTACTGAGTTAAGTGTGAACTTTGTTAATGTAACAGTTTATTCGTGTGTAAGTGTGAAGACTTTCTTTGTAAATTATTTTCAATTCTGTTAAACGCAATGTTAGAATTATTGATGTGAAAACTTTGTTACGTCAGCATTTTGTTTGATCTTTGTATATAAAGAACTTATTTTAATGTTATGTTTATCCAAAAGACAAACTCGAAAGTGAACTATGAATCATTATAGATCAATAGATCAAATAGATCGATTGTCAGGAGGGAGGTTGGATAGTGGTTTGATTTAGTGATTTTACTGCTTTAGGTATGTAAAACCGTTACAATTTAGTAAAATAGATCAATAGATAATTAGATCAATAGATCAATAGATCAATAGATCACAAATGGACAGGAGGGTAGGTTGGGTGGCGATTTACTGATTTACCGATTTAGGGTATGTAAAACATGACAATTTTAATGGTAAAAAAATTTGACCTTAATCAATAAATCAAATAGATCAATAGATCATAGATCATAGAATAATTAGATCAATAGATCAATAGATCACAAGATGGTAGGAGGGTAGTTTGGGTGGCGTTGAATTTAGTGATTTACGCTTTAGACTATGTAAAACGTTACAATTTTAATAAAAAATTTGACCTTAAATCAAAATAGATCAATAGATCAAATAGATAAATAGATCATGATTGGACAGGAGGGTAGGTTGGGTGGCTTGATTTAGTGATTTACTGCTTTAGACTATGTAAAACGTTACAATTTTAGTAAAACATTTGACCTTAATATCAGATACGATCAAAGATCATAGATCAATTAGATCAAATAGATCATAGATCCACAGTGGTCAGTAAGGAGAATTGGATAGTGGTTTGGATTTAGTGATTTTACTGCTTTAGGGTATGTAAAACATGAAAATTTTAGTAAAAAATTTGACCTTAATCAATAGATTCAATAGATCAATAGATCATAGATGCACAAGATGGTCCAGTAGGGAGGTTGGATGATGGGATGATTTAGTGATTTACTGATTTAGGGTATGTAAAACATGAAAATTTTAGTAAAAATTTGACCTTAATCAATAGATCAATGAATCAATAGATCAAATAGATCAATAGATCAGGGGTGGTTTGTGGATTGATTTACCCATTAACTGGGTTAGACTATATCAACGTTATTTTGAAAGTTATAAAACTTAAAAACAAAAGGAAAGTTTAGAGAAGCAGCAATTTAACAACTAGGCGTTTCAAGCCGATGTTAGTCAACCATTATTTTCGAAAATCTACAGATCCAATAACATATATATAAGACACAAATATTGTATCATTACACAAATTTTAATAACTCGGAACCGCACCGGAGCCAGCACCGTGCGGCTATCAACTTCCTACTCTCTGTGTCAACTCTTTTTCAATCTTTCCTTCTTTATTCATTTTTCATCTTCTTTCTTCCCTCCTTCGTCTGTTTTGCACTCTGTGTTTTTTTTTCAGTCTGGACCCCCTCAAGGGGGGGGGGTCCTAGACACCCCATACGGACTTATAACCCCTCGTATTCGAGATCTACGGTCTCGATAACCATATAAACACACCAGTATTGTTGTTATACGACTGTTTCTTACTCGGCACCGCCAATGGCTCCAGCACCGGTGGCCGGAGCCAAACTCCTCAGATTCAATATACCAATTCTTTCTAGACTCAACTCTGAAACCTCCTTTATAAAAACCAATTTCAGCCTTCTACGTCATATTTTAATGTTTGAAGGGGTGGGGCCCCCCCTTCGGGGGGACCCATGGGGACGTAACATCTACGATTAGGGTTACCTCGCCACTAACACCCCTCCAAATTTAAACTGCAGATACGATAACCTAAACCCATGTAAATATAATATCGAGGCATAGGTTGAGCGAGCCGGAGCCTAAAAAATCATTTAATAATATAATAATAATAATGAATAATAATAATAATAATAATAATAATAAATAATAATATAATAATAATAATAATAATAATAATAATACTTCAAAGAATAGGAAGACGGAATCGGCGGGTGCGGTGCGGTGCGGTGGCGGTGCGGTGCGGTGCGGTGCGGCGCGAAGCAGGGCGGAGCCGGAGTCGGAGTCGGAGTCGGAGTCGGCTCAAAAATTGAATCCTTCTACGAAGGATTCAATTTTTTTTTTTTTTGGCGTAATATAATAATAATAATAATGTGTATGTGTAGGTGTATGTGCGCGTAATAAAAATAATACAAACAAACACAAAGACAAACCTTCGGTTTTGTCTGTTTTTTGTCGAATTAATAGCCCTTCGGGCTATTAATTCTCCCCCTAAGCCTAATACTCTATTCATTTATATAGAAAAAAGTTGGTGCGGGACCTGGCCCTTACTACTTATTATATATATAACATATATATTATATATAATATATATATATATATATATATATATAGTATATGTATACAGTATAAATATATATGTATTAATATATATATATAAATATATATATATATATATATATATATATATATATATATATATATATATATATATATATATATATATATAATATATATATTTTTTATATATCTATATTATATATATATATATTATATATATATTATATATATATATATATATATATATATATATATATATATAATATATATATATATTATATATATATATATATATAAATATATATATAATGTTATAATATTAATAATATTATTATATATTATATATATATATATATATATATAAATATATATATATATATAAATTATATATATAATATATATATATATTATTATATATATATATATAATATAATATATATATATATATATTAGATGTATATCTGTATACTATAGGTAAATAATATGTTAGAACTCTTTATGATATTCGAATGTTAGCTATAAATTGTTGGTACTAGGTTTCTAACAGTAATATTGATCCTATAGGTTTATGGTTTGACAGTAGTTAGGTTTAACATTTGCTCTTCTTAGTAATGAAAAATTAAGGTATAATTAAAGTACAAGTGTAATAGCTTACTTATAAACAATTTTGAATCAAAATATTTAATTCGATATTGACAATCCGGTAACATATCGATAATTTAGAATATCCTACTAACTTTAATGTTAATTGGCTTAAAATCCGTGTTACTACTACTACTACTACTACTACTACTACTACTACTACTACTACTGCTACTACTACTCTACTACTACTACTACTACTACTACTACTACTACTACTACTACTAGAATAAGTTTGTGTTTCTGCTATTGTTCTCCAAACAGAAACAATTTTCCATCCTTTTTTTTAGTATCCTACTGCTCCTTACGAGCTGCCTTTCCCATCCTTATTTTGAGATTTTTTGAGTAGAGAATTTCAACGTACACCCACTGAGTGGTTGGGCTCCCCTCATACTAATCCAGGAGAAGTAAGAGGCTAGCTAAATCGTTTAGTTTTCTTAACGATCTGGAACAAATGGTTAATGAATCTACGCATATTCCGGATAGTCCTAACCAATTCTGGAACACTTTTGACCTTATATACTTTGCCACTAATTCTTCTTGCTATAAAACTGATCATAATCTTGTAGTTTTTATTGTAATGCTTTCTCTCCTTCCGCTCTTCCTTACCTTTAGTATCAATATGGCTTTAGATCCGCGAGGTCAACTGATGATATACTTCCTACTTTACTGAGCTATTGGTCTCTGCACTTAATGATTTTGGGGAGTGTGAATTGCGTTGTGGCGCTAGACATATCCAAGTCTTTTCACTGGGCATAGCGTTCGTTGCTAGTCTGTAAGATCCCCTCCTTTAGGTTTCTTCCTTCACTTTTTTCGCTCATGTCTAATTTTCTTCTAAATAATTTTATTTCGGCTGTTGTAGATGAAATTTCTTTTTACTTCTCTGACATTTGTGGTGTTCCTCAGGATTTCTTTTTATTTCTTAGTATATTCCTGTACTTTCATTTCTTTTCATTTTATTTCTTGTTCTTCTAATTCTATTTATTCTAATGTCTATGATTCGATACTTCATTTTTATATTCATTTCAAATCGTTACCTTCTTTTGCATCTAGAGTTGCTTCACGTCATAAACTTTTGGGTTCAATCCTGACTGATCTGGTTAAGATTTCCTTGTGAGAAGGCCTCTTCTTAGTGAAATTCGTTTCGTTAAAAATTCAAATTCTGCGTATCTCCCTCTCAAATGCACCTTCCAATTTTCCTATCTCTTCTGGTGGCTCTAAAGTGTCCTTATCTGTTGATAAGATAAACATTCTTGGCCTCAAATAAACAATAAATTGTCATGGAAACCTCAAGCACAATAGTTGCTAAGGCGGCTTTGAAAAAAAAAACCGGGGATTCTGATTAGATTGCGAGAAATCTTTTTTTCGCAGTTACTCCACCCGTATAAGGGTCTTATGAACCCTTTTATGGGGTACTATTCACTTCCACACATCTTTAGTTAAGGTGGAATCAACGTGTAAGAGATAAATAAACTGTTCGTTACTTCTATTTTTTTCTATAGGTAATACAGCGGCAGATGTTCGTTGGAGCTGACCCCCAGAATTCCAACATTGTTGCAACTTTATCGTTGCAAAAGGGGTGCCATATTAAAAACCCATTTTTTTTTCTAAGCTTCACATACATGAAAAAAAGTCAATTTATTTCTTATTTATATGTAATATAATCTTTCTTAATATTATCTATCTATCTATCTATCTATCTATCTATCTATCTATCTATCTATCTATCTATCTATCTATCTATCTATCTATCTATCTATCTATCTATCTATCTATCTATCTATCTATCTACTCCATCTATCTATCTATCTATCTATCTGTCTGTTTGTCTGTCCCCCACCCTATCTATCTATCTTTATCTATCTATCTATCTATCTATCTATCTATCTATCTATCTATCTATCTATCTATCTATCTATCTATCTATCTATCTCTTTTTCATTCCTGCCCTATAACTTGCCTACAGGCAGAGATAATAGGCCAATTGTAAGTCTGAATTAAGTTGGCATATATATTATGTATTGTTTTTCCTGTATCCTTGGAAAGAATCGTAGGACATTTTTAGCGACAAATGCCAGGACTATTTGCTCCACCCTTTTTTTTTTTTCCACAAAATATTTATATTGACAAAAATTACAATATCTTAACACACTCACACACACACACACATATATATAAATATATATAATTATCACTGTTTGTTTATAATACGTAGGGAAATGCTTTTTTGCTTGTATTTAGTTTTTTAAATACACGTTTTAGTTGTATCAAGAAAATATTTTTCCTCGATTTGACGGTCAATCTTGGAGATAATTAGATTGACTCATAGCTTTTTTTTTTAACTATTATTATTGTTATTATTATTATTATTATTATTATTATTATTATTATTATTATTATTATTATTATTATTATTATTATTATTATTATTATTTATTATGATTATTATTATTATTATTATTATTATTATTATTATTATTATTATTATTATTATTATTATTATTATTATTATTATTATTATTATTATTATTATTATTGATGGGGAAAGAACAAAAAGGCCCACATGTAATCCGCCAGAATTGGGCATTTCAGACCACAGATCAAGGGCTGATATGAACTGATAAACGAAGCTTGAAATTGTTTAGCCATAGAAAGTGTGTTCCATACTCTTACCAAATGTGAACCTTGAGAATGAGCATAACAGTTAAGTCTGGGGTAAGGAAGTTGGACACATTATTTGTCATCACAATCCTCTTTCATTGAATTAAAATAACTAAACCATGAAATCATACAAATATTGAGTTAGAGATTTCTGATTGGATACTTTGCTTTTTTTTTTTTATCTCGAAGCGTAGTAGAGATCAATGTCGAGATGTTATTGAAACATTATTTGTAACATTCTATTCTAACAGGGCAGTAGAATTAGGTAAAATTCTGGTGAAATAGAATAGAGTTTGAAAGTTTTAAAAGATTGGGAATGAAATTTGAAAGTTTTAAACAAGGTGGAATAGGAGTTAAGAGTTGGAGGTAAGAACCGAAAATGGAAATAAGATGAATTTAGGGTCAAAGTTTCCAAGACGAAATATTATCAGGGATGAAAATCCCAACTGAAAAGAGACCAAATATCAAAACTTGTTGCTGTGCTTTCCTAAAAGCAAGATTCGAAAGGTTCACTCCTTTCCTAAAGCAAGACTCGCAAAGGTTCAACCCTCTTCTAAAGCAAGACTCGAAAAGGTTCATTTCTTTTCTAAAGCAAGACTCGGAATAGTTCACCCATTTCTTAAAACAAGACTCAGGAAGGTTCACTCCTTTCCTAAAGCAAGACTCGGAAAGATGAAGTCCCTACTGACCTATTCTATAAAAAACTCGAAAAGGTTCACCCAAAAGACACACTCGGAAAGATTCCCCTTTACTTAGTCTATAACTTTAATGTTTAAAACAAACTCAAAATTTTCACTGATGAATATACTTAATATAATTATTTCCTTCTAGGACTCCTCACTCGATATCGCTTCAATTTTTATGCTTGTGACCCCGAAAAGTGTTACGAAAAGCTTCATTAGGATCTTCTAGGTCTGAGAACCTCCAATCCTACAGGATATTGAAAATATAACATCTCTTCTATTCCTTGGAAAGATCAAAAGAGATGTAATCGAAGAGATATTTTAATTCTAAAAAATTGCATTTTAATGTTATTACTAACCCTCGGAAATATTGTAATCTATTCGTCGTCACACAAACATACAGAAATACAACCACCGAACTCAACACACACACACACACATATATATATATATATATATATATAGTACAGTATACACTATTAAGACAGCAGCATGTATATATCCATGCGGGTTATAAATATAAGAAGAATTATTGATATTTGGATATGCATATATATATAATTTATGATATGATATATATATATATATATGACATTTATAAGAGGTTGCCTCCGTTAATAAGGGAACAAGGGGTTGGGTTATATTGAGGCTTTTAAACCCTATATTGTTAAGTATTTACCCCTCAAATCATTGCAATTACGTTACATTTTTTATTGATTTTCATTCCTGGAGTCAACCTCTTAGAAATACCCTATATATATATATATATATATATATATATATATATATATATATATATATATATATAAAATATATATATATATATATATATATATTTATTTATATATATATATATATATATATATATATATATATATATATATATATATATATATATATATATTGGTGGATAGATAAATAGTAAGCTTTCTTTACAGTCACTTCTGAGCTGTGGAATTTCTGTGTCTGGACAGTTGGGCGACGGACATTTGACAAACCTACATTTTTTCCGAAATGAATTAGGCTAGGTTATGTTAAGTTAGACTAGGTTATTTTAGGCTAGGTTAAGTTAGACTAGGTTATTTTAGGCTAGGTTAAGTTGTTAGACTAGGTTATTTTAGGCTAGGTTAAGTTGTTAGACTAAGTTATTTAGGCTAGGTTAAGTTGTTAGACTAGGTTATTTTAGGCTAGGTTAAGTTGTTAGACTAGGTTATTTTAGGCTAGGTTAAGTTGTTAGACTAGGTTATTTTAGGCTAGGTTAGGTTATGAAATAAATGTTTTATATACCATTTTAATGCTTAAAAACACTATTTTCATATTCGACAACATGTCCTAGTACTGAATTTTCCCACTGCATGTAATAAAAAGGACTTCCACTGAACTTAATAGTTTTTGATAGGGTCAATTAATTTTGCTGGTTTTTTTCCCTGAGGAGATATTATACTTTTTTTCTGCCTCTTTACGAATGGTCTTGGTATATATATATATATATAGTAGTATATATATGTTGGAAGAAAGAAAGAGTTATATATATATATGTTATTGGTTAACATACAAGGTTATATATATATATATATATATATATATATATATATATATATATATATATATATATATATATATATATATATATATATATATATATTATATATATATATTGATATATATATACATATATTGTTATTATATTATTATTAGTTGTTAAAGAATATATATATATATATATATATATATATATATATATATATATATATATATATATATATATATATAGATATATATATTATATATCGTATTTCAAGGTCAAGTGCCACCCAAGTTGCGCCCATAGCCCATGCGCCCATGGCGCACTATCAATTCGTAGGCGCATAGGCGCAACAATTTTTAAAAAGGCGGACTAAGCAAAGGCGCACAGCCAATTCTGTGCGCCTATAGCCGCGCCTATGAACAGGAACAAAGCATTTTTTTTTACCCCTAAAAGTTAGAACTTAGAAGGGTGGCAAACTTGTAACATTCTAAAAACGAATGATACATAGATGTATATATGTATATAAATATAAAAGTATATGTTATATATATATATATATATAGTATATATATAGATATATAGCGAAATTATATATATTAAGCATATATATATATATATATATATATATTAAGTTATATATATATATATATATATATATATATTATATATATATATATATATATATATATTACATATATATATATATATATATATATATAAAGAGTATATATATATATATATATATAAATATATATGTATATATATATATATATATATATATATATATATATATATATATATATATAACTGGTTCAGTAGTTCTTAACTACAAATAAATTGGCAACTATGGCTCTGAAGATTTTCAACTTCTGCAGCACTCGAGCTGAACCTCCTGGGGGAAAACATAGATCACAAGGACATGGAGGAGGAAAAGGACGTGTAGATATTAGTTTACGGTGTTTTAATTACAAAAATTAATAAGTGTGTTTTTCTTCCTTATAAAAGCATGCTTTTATTATCGCACTAAAGTTTACTTTGCAAATAAATTTAGCGAACATCCACTAGCCGGCGAAAAGTCTTAGGCGCAAAGTCGCATAGGCTCATAGGCGCTAGGCGCATTGATGACAAAAATATAGGCGCATAGCGCTAAGCGCACTAGGTCCGGCGGTATAGGCGCATAGGATGGGCGCAGGCGCACTCAAAAATTATAGGCGCGCGCGTCCAGCTCTGATATATATATATATATATATATTTTTCATTATTATTATATATATATTATTATTATTATATTATTAGTTATTATTATTAGTTATTATTATATTATATATTATATTATTATATATTGGTTTATTATATATATTATTATTGGATAGTGTATTAATATATATAAATATATATATATATTTTTTTAACCACAGTTATTACTATTATATATATATAAATATACATATATATTATATATATATTAGTTAGTATATATATATATAGTTATTATGTTATTATTATTATATATGCTACATATATATATTATACATACCGTATAATATATATATATTATATTATATACATATATTGGCTATTATTATTGCCTGTCAATAAATAGCATATATATACATATATACTGTTCCTTTCCGACAGGGCCAGGGGAAGAAGTATATATATATATATATATAGAGTATATATATATATATATATATATATTATACAGTATATATAGGGTAAATATATATATATATATATATATATATTATATATATATATATATATATATATATATATATATATATATATATATATATATCAGTATATATATATATATATATATAGATTGTTTGTTTTGTCATTTCTGTTTTTTGGGCGTTTATTTAACTGTTTATCGCTATGTTCAAATGGCCAATGAGGGTTGTGTAAACAGACTACTTGGCACTCATGGTATTCCTATGCAAGGATGCCAGTGCCAGGGCCACCACATGGCAACATGGGGGCGCCATGAGGCAATTAGTAAAGATTATTTGGCATGCGTGGTTCGTTCGGCATTTCCTATTTGGTTTAATCTCGTTGAAAAGGGAAGTCGAGCGAAGCGCTCGCAAAGAGAGGTCTTCTAGCAGCGAAGCGATCTCTTCTAGCAGGATTTTTTTAAAGATTTTTTATGACATTTTCTTACTGATGACATAGTATAAAATACTGTGCCGATGAGTGATGATATTATTTTTTCCATCGGTTGTTCTCTCTCTCTCTCTCTCTCTCTCTCTCTCTCTCTCTCTCTCTCTCTCTCTCTCTCTCTCTCTCTCAAGGCATTATAGTTAATATTGCGGTTGCTACAGCAGTTTATAATGTTAGTGCTGCTTTTGCTGAATTGTTTTCTTTTAGCATATTTTCCATTTTTAAATATTTGCTATATTTTTTCAGTATTTTACTGTACTTTTTGCTATATTTGTTTGCTATATTGCTGTTGCTGTAGTTATTCATGCTAATGCTATTTTATTCCTTGTTGCTGTTGCTGTTGTTGTTGTTGTTGTTGTTGTTGTTGTTGTTGTTGTTGTTGTTGTTGTTGTTGTTACTGCGCTACAGGTTTTTGTTTCAGTTATTATTATTATTATTATTATTATTATTATTATTATTATTATTATTATTATTATTATTATTATTATTATTATTATTATTATTATTATTGTCGTATTTTTGTTGTTGCTGTTATTTTATTGTTGTTGTTTTTGTTATTTTGTTGTTATTGTTGTTGTTGTTAGTGCAGATGTTGTTGTTGTTGTTGTTATTTGTTGTTGTCATTTTTTGTTGTTGCTATTTTTTCGTTGTTGTTTTTGTTATTTTGTTGTGTTTCTGTTATTATTATTATTATTATTATTATTATTATTATTATTATTATTATTATTATTATTATTATTATTATTATTATTATTATTATTATTATTATTTGCTATTGTTGTTATTGTTATTGTTATTCTTGTTGTTGTTGTTGTTGTTGTTGTTGTTTTTGTTATTATTATTTTATGTTGTTATTTTTGATGTTATTATTTTGTTGTTGTTGTTGTTGCTAATTAATTTGTTGTTATTATTTTGGTGTTCTTGTTGTTATTATTATTTGTTGCTGTTGTTGCTTTTATTGTTGCTGTTCTTTTTGATGTTGTTGATGTTGTTATTGCTGTTATTGTTTTCGTTATTATTATTTTGTTGCTGTTGTTGTTGTTATTGTTTTTGTTGTTAATATTTTGTTGTTGTTGTTATCGTTTTGTTGTTGTTATTGTTTTAATGTTGTTATTGTTTTGTTGTTTTTGTTGTTAATATTTTGTTGTTGTTATTGTTTTGTTGTTATTGTTTTGTTGTTGTTATTGTTTTGTTGTTGTTGTGGTTGCTGTTGTTGCTTTTGTTGTTGTTGTTGTTGTTGTTGTTGTTGTTGTTGTTGTTGTTGTTGTTGATGATGTTTTTGTTTTTTATTGCTTTATCTTGGCTCCTGTCATTTCCTTATTTAAATAGTGTTTCAAAGCCAAATAAATTATTCATACAATTTGATTTCTCATTTTCGCAAAGGACGTATTTATGATGACGTTTACAAAATCATTAGGGGGAAAATGTAAAGGTTTAGGGGGAAATTTTTAGGGGTTTTAAAAAGCATTTAGGGGGAAAATTAAGAAAATTTTAAGAGTTATGGGGAATTTATTTTAGAGGTTTTTAGATATTACTTAATGAGAAAATGACATATTGGGAAACGGGGGGGGAATTTAGGGGAGAGTATTAAAAAAATATAACATTTAAAATTTTAATATTATTTATTTTTAATTAATGAAAATAATTACTGCAATTATTAATTAATTTTAAAAATTTTATTTCATTTAATTAAATGAATGATGTAACATATCCGCACTAGCATGAAAATTGATATCCCCATTTATTTAAATAAGATAAATTTGATATCCTCATCCATGTTAATATAGACAAAATTTACAAAAATATCCGTATACGTTTTCACATTTACACTATTCGCATCCGCATCCGCATTTACATTTTGTGGATATTCAAAACATCCCCGCAGAACCGTATTTCTTACAATCCCCATCCGCATCCTCAGAGGGAAGAAAATCACACCACTTTACAACTATATTCACAGATGTGCGTAACATGATATCGGTTACATTCGTTGAGTGACTATAAACATAATTTAAGAAAACCGAGCGATCGGAAATGAGAAAAGTTATTACAATTATATTTTAAACCATTCAAAATAGTTAAAAATTGCCTTAAATTTGGGGATCCCTAAAAACATGGAAACAAAGAATGAAGGAGGGGGAGAGTTCTCTCCCCCCCCTAAACACCCTGACCCCCCCTACGCCCATGAGAATGTTTATTCATTAGAACTCAAGTAAACTATAAATAGAAATGAACTTCACTATGAAGTGAGGCATCTCTGATAACAATATAAAAGCTCGCCTTGTTGTGAAACCCAAAGCGGAAGTTTAAGAATATATATATATATATAGCAAAGAAAGAGTATATGTATATATATATAGTATATAGTATATATATATTATATATATATATATAGTATATATACATATATATATATATATATATATATATAAATATATATGTTACATATATTTATATGGTAGTATCCAGGCCAGTGGGGCCATGCCCCCAAACCCTTGACACTAAAAATTTAAGTATCATATCAGTCAAAAATATATGCAGAGGTTAAATTAGTTTTATTTAATTCGTCGCTGTCATGAACAAATTTCGCAAGTCCTTTAGTTGAAACTAAACTTGAAGCCATCAGAGAAATGCAACATTAGAATTTCAGCAGATTTTTGAAGTATATGTGTAAGCGTATCAAAGCTGGGTATTGAAATTGCTGGAACCAAGAATTACCAAGTTCCAAAATACAGACCCAACATTCCATTCTACTTCCGACCCACAAACTTATTATTATTGTACATCCATTTGTATACCATTTTTGGATGGATTTAATATCAGCATTAGGAGAGGTGTTTTAAATCATGCGCTAAAATTATTTCTTCCTTGCGATTTGTCATACCAAACAGATGTATAATGTCCCATATGAGAAGATAAAAGGTTGTGTAACATTTTACAAGGAAGATCTCGAAAGCCTAATAGAAGATTTAGTAAAAGCAGAATGGGATTTATGGAAGTTGAAACAGCATCCAGATCATCCTAAAACAGCAATAGACGGACTAGTTTGTTGTTGTCCCAATTTCCAAATATTTACATCTTGTTGCAAATACCGGGCAACTAACTGCTCAATGCTTGCAGAAAGAAGCTTTTTGTACATTAAGACTGAAAAAGCTAATTGAGAAATACTATTGAGATGAAAGACTTACTGGACTCCCTCCTCTACATACATCAAATATTGACATAAAACTGAAGTTGTTATCTCGGATTTTGCTCACTCACATGCGATTAAAGCTAACAATTTAGGTAAGATGATTTTTAGTAATTTATATGTAAATTACCTCTAGAAAAGTTTGTGAAATTTAATGATTTAAAGTCCTTTTCCAATTTATATATATATATATATATATATATATATATATATATATATAAGATATATATATATATATATATATATATAAGGTGAAGAAGATATACATATATATATATATATATATATATATATATATATATATATATATATATATATATATATATATATATATATATATATATAAGAAATTTTTGTCTATTCCGAAAAAATTCTTCTTGGATACGTTAATTGTATATATTATATATAAAGATATATATATACAGCAGTTATATATATATAGTATATATGTATATATATATATATATTAGAGTATATATATATATATTATTATAGTATATATATATATATATATATATATTTTTTATTGAATTCATTTATAGACCTGAGGTGGTTCAAGAAAATACCGAAACGTGAAGCTTGATATATAGTTAGCATGGTTATATATACAGGTATATATGAGCACATATTATATTGTTGGTTATTATTGGTTATATTAGTTATTATATATATATATATTATATATATATAGTTAGGTAAAGATATATATTATTATTATATATATATATTATATATATATACATATATATATATTTATATTCAATTATTTATATATATAGTTATGAATATATATATATATAGAGCATATATATATATTATATATATATATATATATATATATATATATATATATATATATATATATATATATATATATATGTGTGTGTGTGTGTGTGTGTGTGTGTGTGTGTGTGTGTGTGTGTGTGTGTGTTTGTGTGTGTATTTACAAATCCTTCCCGACTCTACGCCCATGTAAAATGGTTGTGCTTATGTATAGATATAGGTGTTTGTGTGAGTGTGAGTGTGTGTTTGTGTGTGACTGTGTGTGTGTGTGCATGTGTGGGAATCCCAAGCATGTTTTGATCCTAGACAGTTGTTGCTTGTTATATGAATCCTTCTTGTTAGTGACATGGGACGTCGAGCATGTTAATCGGATATAATAAGAGACACACGTCTCGCTATATAATATTTCAACTAGTTTTGTTTTTTCACTATTTTCGTGATGGTATTTTAGTTTGTTCATAAATATATAATTGGCAATTTATTTATATAAAATTAACGGTCATAGGTTAGATAGATTGGTGGTAACTTAGAAATGATACCTGTTTTTTTTTTTTTAATGG
The DNA here is from genome assembly GCA_015478945.1 of Trachelipus rathkii. NCBI lineage: Eukaryota > Metazoa > Arthropoda > Malacostraca > Isopoda > Trachelipodidae > Trachelipus > Trachelipus rathkii. The sequence continues at coordinate 38,892 of JABUQX010038766.1, forward strand.
TTTTTTTTAGATGTTTTTTTTTATCGTTAGAAAAAGCACTCCCCCACCCAAAAAAAAAAAAATATTTTTTACGTATTTTTTGGGAAAGTTTATTTCTGGTCGGAATCATTTCCAAACCTCAATAAATCTGTTATAAAAATGAAAATAAATCGAGTAGAAAAATAATGAAAAATATTATAAAACCAAACTAGCGGAAAAAAACAAAAAAACAAAAACAAAAACAAAAAAAAAACATCAGTAGAGTAACTCCTTCCCTGTTCAAATTTTCTTGAACTTTTAAAAGCATAAAAGAAAAACAAAAATTTTCTTGGTGTTATTTTGAATTACATTTTGCAAAATCTTTAAAATATTTTATGACACTCCATAGTTAAGCCAATATAAACAAAATGTCTTCCAGAAATCAAATCACATTAAAAAAACACATCATATAAACCCCTTTTAACAATTTTAGAGACATTGTATGCCACATAATTTCATAGTTTTATTTCATCCTCTAAAGATTCTGTGAATTCAACTTTGTAACTGAAACATTGCAATGAAATTGGAATCTTATTAATCCTGATGCCTTTAGCAAATTACATTTTTGAAACTTACTGAATATATTAGATATATGTTGTAATTAAAGAAAATCGTAATAAAAAGTGCCAGACAAACCCACCCAAAAAATTGCAATCATGCAAAATCAGTTTAAAATGTTACCTTCATCTTTTTTTTTTTTTTTGCCAGAAATGTTTTTAATTAGAAAATTAGTAATAAAATCCATCGGAACACACGATACAAATGGCACACGACGTACCTAAATTTGTAACATTGAATATGATACACGGAAACAATTATTCTCTCTTCATTAGGGTTTTGCTTTTGAAATAATCGTCCCTCTTTTATTAGGGTTTTTGTGAAGTAATTGTTCTTACCTCATTAAGGGGTTTTACTCTCGATACAATTGTCCCTCCTTCGTAAGTTCTTTGCTTTTACAATACCTTTCCCTTTTTTGTTGTTGTTGCTGTTGTTGTTGTTACCAGAGTTAGAGAAAAGCATTTAAAAAAATCAAATAATGGAATATCGATTTGAGCCAATGCGAGTCATTTGAAAGTGTGAAAGTAAAAGAAAGTGTGAAAAATAATGGATGGAAGAATATCTCAAACTTTACCAGTAGAGTACATGTAAGAATGAGCATAGCAAGTACGTTTGGAGTCAGAAAGTTGAGCGGGAGAAAGGTTGAGACTGTGTAGACTGAGGAGTAGCACGAGTTCTTCTCAGACCAGGAGATATGCCATAGGAGAGTTTGGAAGACCAGTGTATGATGTAATAGCAATAACTTAAAGAGTGATGCAACAGGTTGAATTTCAGAAATATATTAGATATCCACTGATAGTGGAGATTTTGGAAAAGTGAAAAATTTAAGACTCCTCCCATGCTTTGGATAAGAACTGTATGAGTGAAACTATCCCAGATATATGATACATACTTTTACAAAGACGAACCAAGAGCAACTGTTTTGGTGAGGAGAAACTCTGAAGACGCCTCACAACAACGAAACTCTTAAAACCTTGTTTGTTTGGTGTGACAAGTCATGTGATATATTCAAGAAATATCACGAGGAAAGAAAATATCAAGCATTTTATGATAAGGGAATATTTTATTTATTTTTTTATTTCGACATTATTGTTATAATTATGTCAAGTAGATAGATAAAGGAACTGAGTTTTTGAAAGATTGAAAACAACCAGGTTTTTAACAGAAGAATGATCAAAGGTTAGTTGCTCCAAGGCCACCATCCTAACATTAACTATTTGAGGTTGAGTTGTAGTAGTATTTGTAGTAGTAATGAAGGATCTAGTCATAGAGTGTATAGGTGGTCGAAGAAGTTAGGGAAAGTAAGTCATTTAATGAAAATTAAAAAAATATATATGTTAACGATAGGTTGAACGGTGGCCTTTCTCAATAGGTGCTATAGAAAGACCGAAAGTAAAATCAGAGAGAGAAGGGTAGATATCGAAAAAGAGAAATGAAGATATCGAAGGTTTGTGCTAGAGTCATTGGGAAGCTTTCGATAAAACTAGAAGTCACAGCAATTGATTCACCAAAATACCGTAAATTAGAAGACATAGAGATTACCAGTCAAGAGTTCCTTAAGAAACTCGTATTGAAGTTCAGAAGAATTGAGATTTTTCAAAATCTTGTTAAGGATAAACCCGAAAACTATAGAAAGAACAACGGTTAAAGCAATATGACGATAGTTAAAAGGTTAAGAACGGTACCACCTTGTGAATGACCTTGTTTATGCAACAGTTGCCCCTCAGTCATTAGGACTTTCATCACGAAACACAGTAATTATCCATTCATCATTCGAGCTTCTAATATTAAATAACTGTCCCTTCTTCATCGGGCTTTGATTATTTTATGATAGCAATTGCCCCTCCTTTATGGCAGTTTTTTCCCAGTTTTTTATGGCTTTTTTTTATTGGCGCCGCACCCCCAAGAATAAAAAATATCCTATCCTTTCAATAATGCACACACAATGGTCACACACACACGGCCGTCACACGCGTCATTATATGGCGGCGGCGTATATGGTAGCAGAGTATATATATATATATATATATATATATATAAGGGTTAGTTGGTTATATATATATATATATATATGGTTATATGGTTATATATATATATTCTTCACCATTGTCGAGCACACATTGGTATTTTGAGACTCACCCCAGTTTGAAAACCACTGCTTTATGGAATAATTATCCCTCAATCATTAGGGCTTTCCTTTTGAAATAATTGTCCCTAAATCACTAATCACTAATGCTTTCTTTATGAAATAATTGGTCCTCAATCATTAGGGCTTTCTTTATGAAATAATTGTCCTACAGTCCTTAGGGCTTTCTTTATGAAATAATTGTCCATCAATCAATTAGGGATTTCCTTCTGAGATAATTGTTCCTCAATCATTAGGATTTTTCTTGGGAAATGGCGGTGTTAGTGGTGGTGTGGTGGTGATGGTGTGGTAGTGGTGGTGGAGGTGATGATGGTGATGGTGGTGGTGATGGTTTATTGTCAAATATTCGCACATTAACAAGTGCATATTTTTTGAAAACCTAAAATTTCATTGAAATTTTTTTTTTTTAATTTAGAAATAAAATTAACAGTGAGAAATCTTTATCAGATAATACGAGTACTTATGTCCATTTAATTAAAAATAAGTAATTTTTTAGGAAAATAAAAATGACAATTTAATTATATTTTGCTTAAAAGAAATTGAGTAAAATTTAAGCATCGGTCTTATTACCCACACACCAGAAACACCCAAATATAAGTCTTATATAGAGGTTGTATAAGGTACATTTTGTGAACCCTGAGGTACACCACTATTAACATATTTAAGGGATGAACAGTGGCCGACTATAACATATTTATATATATATATATATATATATATATATATATATAGTATATGCTATATATATAGCATATGTTATATATGAGCAGCATATAGCAGCATATGCTATATATATATATAGTATGGTTATATATATATATATATAATAATATAAAGATAAAAATATATATATATATATATATATATATATATATATATATATATATATATATATATTATAATATATATATATATATATATATATATATATATATGTAAGGAGAGATATAGCATATATATATATATATATATATATGTATAGTTGGTTAAGCATATAAGAGTATATATGGTATAGTATATATATATATGTTGTTATATATATATATATATATATATATATATATATATATATATATATATATATGAGTATTTAAAAATATAATATATATATATATATATATATATATATATATATATATATATATATATTAAGCCACACATTACTACTCAGCTCTGCCTTCAACGGACATAAATTATTCAATAACTGATTTTCGAACATCTATAGTTCCCTTGTTGAATTTCTCAAAGCAGCAACGAGTGTTGTAGCTTAAGGGTCGTGTGTTCTTCCCCAAGTGAATGATTGGACTAGGTTGGTAATCCTCATATTCAGTTGTGCAGAAGAACAGTAGTTAAGATTATTTTAGCAGTAAGCAGCACAAGATATTCGAATGGGCAATGATATATTTCTCCAAGTGTTGGCAAAGACGCCAAAAGCGTTTTGAACTGTTTTCCTGCATCTCGAAAGCTTGTTGTTAAAAATCCTTTCACCTTCGCTGAGTCTTCAAACGCTTCTGGGATATAGTTTAATAAAATATCTTTGAAGAAGAAATGCTTCGTTTTCAACTAAAATGTATGGTAATGAGACGTCCCTTAAATTACCATCTGTAGGCATGCCAATGTTTTGCTCTAGTTAGCTGCAAACGTGTAGCAATATTACTGTTGGAAAACACGTTTCCATCACTCATTCTCCCATACTGGTCAACCTCCACTGTAAGGAATCTTTTATTAGCGTCAACCAATGCCAGGAGAAGAACAGAGTGGTATCTTTAATGAAAGTGCCATAATACGAACCTTTGTCATCGATCGCTGCAAAAGCTGTTCAGAAAGATACACTTGTCCATGGAAACGTTTTCAGATGCCAACTAGATTTGCCCATTCAGTTCACGCACTACTATGGGCTGAAGGTTTTTCCAAAGGACTCCACAGACCTCTCCGACAATTACACTGATTGTAGATCTACTCATGCGGTAGGTGAAAGCCAGAGATCGAAGAAGGACTGTAGATCAATCTACCCATGCGGTAAAGTAGAATCTGAAATTATAAATATAATAAATTGAAGCAATAATTATAATTTTATAACATAGTATTAGAATTACCAGATCAGGGTAGACCATGTGTAATACATATTACTATTTTTCTTGTAGCAGAGGAATTAAAAGGTAAATGGAAGAAACTTCAAGACTATGAAAGCTATGCTAAGGAGAAAGACAAAATTCGAGATACTGTAAGAGAAATGAAACACTTGGAAATATGAAGAGATGATTTTTTCCTGCAGACTAACTTAACTGCACTGGGGTATGTATAATTTCAATATTTTTAAATGACGTTATTTTTCAAAGTATTGCATAAATAAATTTCTTTTTTCTTGCACAGGACTCACTCCAGCATCGACGTTGGTGAAAAATGTTAGAACGGAGAAAGCTTATTTGAGCAATAGATGATGATATTCAAAACGATTAGGAGGACGGTTAAACAGGATCAGAGATGTCATTCAACAAAGAAAGAGGAACTAAAAGGTATGTGAAAATTTTCAGTAAATTTCAGAAGGGAGACAAGGAAGGAAACGTTGACAATAATTACAAAAATTAGGATAAAGAATGGGAAGGAGAGCTGGATTTCATCTTTGAAAGTATATGTGAAAGCACTAAGCACCTTCTCCGCCATTTACAACTTTTAGTAAAGGCAGTAGTTATGAGGGATTTTATAAAAGCAGAAACGGAGTACCTACCTGGACCATCAGCAGTGTATAAGTTGTGCATTCTCCAGTATCTGTCATATACCTGGTTATAGTCGAAAAACAACACATTTACCTTTTAGGATAACATCAACACCTTCACCTGCTTCATCGTTCAACTCATCAGCTTAAGGTCAGTATCCGGCGCAAGAAGTTGCTTAGAAAAAAAAATAATATAATTTGTATTCGTCCATTTTTGACAACTATTCAATTAAAAATATTCAAAAACAAAACTCTGTGTTTTCTTACCTTTATTAAACAGTTTATTCGTTATTTTTTTATAATACTTTCCTTGTGGTCAAGTATCTTCTTTCCAATGTTATCCCTGATAAGGGACAAAAGTTACCATCCGAAAATATTTTTTGAATTTCCCTTCATCTTCAAGAAACTGTTTCTGTTTCATGGGATGATGAACTTCACTCAGCTCTCTTCTTCATTTTTCACCTATATTATCTAACCACTAGAGCAGGGGTGGCCAACCCTTGGCTGCATGCCGCCAAACGTGGCGCATTGGATGGTTGTAAGTGGCGCGATGCTAGCGGGCTACTTTTTGCGGGAGATTCTTATATTTTAACTGTGGCTACGTCACCTAGTGTGTGTACGAATTTATTTACATGAAACTACACATTCATTTTTATTGCCAGAAACTTTGTTAAATCTGGTCTAGAAATAAAGAAGTATGTAACAAATATCGTAATGTTTATGCATTTTTTTGTGGCGTTGACTCTCATTCAATATATTTTCCCGCCAAAATCCATAATTGAAACATGATTTTAAATTACCTTGTAATAAAACATCGTCAATGATCATCAGTTGAAATTTTGTGTTTATTAGTGATAGATAGATAGGCAGTGCTCCTCTCATATTTCTTAAATTATTTGCTTTTTTAGTTTTTTTCATACGGGGGAGAGCATATTAGAATTCAGTGCCGTATTTTTTAAATCAAAAGAATTTAAAAAAATATAAATTAAATAGAGAAATATATTCTGTGATTTCCTTATATATATAATTATTAGTGATGGACCGGGATGATCAAATTTTACTGTTGCGAATGCGGATGCGATCTTAAAGAGGATGAGTGCGGTAATGCGGATCTAAGTTAGATGAGGATGCGGAATGCGGAAATGCGGATGATTTACTCTTTGTAAGTTTGAATAAAAATATATATATATATATATTTATAATCATATATATAATATTTATAGTATATATATATATATTATATATCTATAATATATATATATATATATATTATATATATATATAATAATAATTATATATATATATAATATATATACTATATAATATAATATATAGATATAGTGGTGGAGGGAAGAGAGGAGCTAAGAGGCGAGAATCATCAGTTTGATGACAAGTGTTGAGAGAGGGGAAAGGTGCCAGATAAGGGCTCGCAAAGCAATAAAATACCGATGCTATAAAGGTTAAAGGAGATGCAGAAAGCTGTTAATAATTATTAGAGGTATTTTCAATGCATGGACCATCTGCAAGAATATAACGAAAGAAATTGGAGCAGGAGCGGAGCAGAGAAGGCTAGAGCCGAGGACTCGTGAGATGAGAAACAGTACTGGTATAAGAAGAGAAGAGGAAACGGACAGACCTCCTCTTTCACACTAAGATGGATTCGGAGAAGATGCGGGGAATATGGCAGAGATTCTTGTAGCGTTTCAATTACCTGCAAAAGCAATTTTAATTCGGTGCCAAATGTGAAAAAAGTTCTGGAGCAGCTATGGAGAGGAAAAATTTCATCTGAAAAAGTAGATTAAAGAAAGCAATAGAAAGTATGTATGAAAAATGCAGTGGTAATGTTAGAACTGAGTGCGGAGAACACATAGAGTGGTTTGAGGGAAACAGGAGTGAAAGTGTTTAGTGTGTTATTCCGCCACCTGCTTATATTTATTATTAGACGGGTGAAAGTGAAAGTGAGGAGAGACTGGGAAATTGAAAGGGGAGAAACATGGGCATATGCGGACGATCGGCATGTTGAGCGAGAGAGAGGAGACGATTTCGAGAGGTGTGAGTTATTTGCGGAGGGAGATGGAGGAAAGGGCAGTGTATGAGGCATGAACGTTACAGGGAGACAGAGATATTAACAATAACCGGAGAAATTTGAGCGAGGGAATGAGAATGATATAGGATGGGTGAGAGGGAGAGTGAAGGCTCCGGTATACATATGAGCGCGTCGATGTTGTGAGTCTGCGGGGGATGTTTTAATACAACGGGGGAAGCTTAAGAGGAGAGAATTACGTGGAAGATGAAAAAGTATGGTATAGTTATGAAAGCGGCATATACCCCATGCATGAAAGATAGGAAACATCGAATAGAGGTTAAAAAAAGTGAATTTTTTAACAGTTTTAGGGACGCCGACGCTGCTGTACGGAGCGGAAAACATGGGGACACGAGAGAGAAGAGTAGAATAACAAGCGGCGGGAGATGAGGTATTAAGAAACTTATGATTGGAAGAGTAGGAGAGACGATAAGGAATGAAGTAATTAGAGAAGAAATAGGGTGAGATGATACTGAAGATGGATGTGGAAAGATTGAGATGGTGGGGACATCTAGAGAGTATGGAGCAGGAGAGAATTCCGAAAAGAAGATGGGAATGACACCAGAGGGCAGGAAGACCAAGGGAAGACCGAAGAAGAGATGCGGAGTCGGTGGAGGACTCTCTGAGAAAGATGTCAGCTACCCAAAAATTGAGAGTGCTAAAGAGAAGAGGATTAGTGCAGGAGAGGGATGTCTGGAGAAAAACCTTTGCACGGCTGACAGGATGAAGAATCCTCCTGAAGGATTTTATAAGAATATATTATATTATATATTATATATATATATAATATATTATATATAATATATATATCTATATATATTATATAATATATATATATATATATAATAATATAATATATATATATATATATATATATATATATAGTATATATATATAATATATACTATTATATATATATAAAATATATATATATATATTATAATTATATATATATATATATATATTATATAAGTATATAATAGTATATATATATATATATTATATATATATATATATATATATATTATATTATATTATATATAGAATCGAATTCAAAATTACAATTATTCCCATAAAATCCCATATAA
>JABUQX010038766.1:52500-86646 GCA_015478945.1 Trachelipus rathkii
TGCGGAAGTAGAGTCCGGGAGGTAGGAACCGCGGATTCGCAAGGTTTTCGGTGGAGCCGGAGCCGGAGCCGGAGCTGAAGCATAATATTTTTTGGTGGAACCGGAACCGGGGCATATTTTTTTTTAGGGTGGAGCCGATGAAGCTGGATTACTATTTTATACAATAGATGCAGATCCTGAGGAGGAGTTTATTACTATCAGTAGTAGTAGTAGTAGTAGTAGTAGTAGTAGTAGTAGTAGTAGTAGTAGTAGTAGTAGTTCAAATTTATATTTTGAGGTGAATTTCATTATTTATATATGACCTTTGGAAGAGAATATTAATTTTATTTCGTTTTATAAGATTAAAAGAGTATTTAAAATCTCTGTCATGAAGAAGAAGAAGAAGAAGAAGAAGAAGAAGAAGAAGAAGAAGAAGAAGAAGAAGAAGAAGAAGAAGAAGAAGAAGAAGAAGAAGAAGAAGAAGAAGAAGAAAAAGAAAAAGAAGAAAAAAAGAAGAAGAAGAAGAAGAAGAAGAAGAAGAAGAAGAAGAAGAAGAAGAAGAAGAAGAAGAAGATAGAAGAAGTTTACGTTTGAAAACAAGAAGAGAGAGCCGGGTCAATATTAAGAGAGAAAAAGAGAAAGAAGATAGAGATGAAGCTTTAAGAGTGAAAGGAGAAAAGAAAAGAGAAAGATGAAAAAGAGAAACAGAGAAAAGAAAATAAATGAAAGAAGTAAAGAAAGAAAATAAAATAAGAACAAAAAGAAAAAGAAAAACAAGAATAAATTAGATGAGAATAATTGAATTAAAAAATAAAAAATGAAAAAAGATGAAAACAGAAAAAGATTTTATCTTTTTGAAAAGATGAAAATCTCTTCGTCGAATTATCGATCAAAACTCAAAAATTGCGTTTTTTTTTAAATCATTACTACGGGGTAGTGTTTGCCGAGCACTGGAATTTTGCGCACTGCATCGCACCGCATTGTACCGCACCGCACCAAAAGTCAATTTTGTCGCACCGAGTCGTACCACTATGTTTCGATGCACTCTACACTGCCCTGCACCGGCCTGCACCACACCGCACCTCTATATTTCTTAGAATCGCACCGCACCGAGACACTGGTATTATATGCCACACCGCACCGCACCAAAATGAGCACACCACGCACCGCACCGCACCTGGTGTGTCGGACAACCCTACTAAGGAGAGATTGGAATTGATGTGCAATTTTCACTACAAGAGTCTTGTATCACAACTTTCAAATCTCGCCGCGAGAGAGCGTTAGTATTGCTATGACTGCCATGCATTTTGTGCTACAATTTCAAACTTCAAATGCCTTTAATGAAAAAAAAAAACGTATTTTTTTTTATTATGTCGTTCTTGGAGCAAAATGAACGAAATATAAATAAAGGGCGAGAAGTTTTTTTGAGCTTTTGAAAGAGAGAATTGATTAAAGAATGGAATGTGGGAATAACTAATACAAATAGGAAATATCTATAATATAGAATAAAGGTAGAAATGAAAAACAAAGATAACAATATCCACATTTTGGAATGATGAGTGTTGTTTTAGCTTATTTTTAATGGGTGTTACTGACAATATATCTTCTTCTCCTACTACTGAGAGTATGATTTTTAAACAAAGATATTTAGCTTATTTTTTAGTAAATGTTACCTGCTAATAAATCTGTTTTACTTACTCCTGAGTAGCGTTGTTTTAAACAAAGATATTTAGCTTATTTTTAGTAAAGCCGTTTTCGTTTTTTGCATTTGTGCTAAAAAAATATAAAAATTTTCGTTCGTTTTCGTCAACCTTAGCGCAAAATTGTAAAAAAAATGCTCATCAAACGTAAAAAATGTCCCTAATTCTGTGTAATATAGAATAAAATTCTGTATAAAATAGCAACCTTACAGAATTAAAGAAATTCCTTACGTTTGATGAGCATTTTTTTACGATTTTGAGCAAGATTAACGAAAACGAACGAAAACTTGAGCATTTTTTTTTAGCACAAATGCAAAAACGAAAACGGCTTAAATGTCACCTGCCAATAAGTCTGCTTTTTAATAGGGAGAGTAGGGTTTTTTAGACAAAGATATTTATCTTGTTTTTAGTAAGAGTCACCTGACAATAGATATGCACACTTCTTATTAAGGAGAGAAGTGTTTATTATGGTTACGACTTATCAGTGAAAGCGAGTAATTTAAATAAGATATAAATTTTAGTGAAATAAAGAGGTTAATATCAACACAGCCTTACAGCGAGTTTGTGACCAACCACTCAAGGAAGAGATAGTTTTAGGGTCATACCACAAACAGAGGTATAACCTGTTTCAGAAATGGCCTTTTAATAGAAGGAAAGGTATGTTCCAGATTTCTCCTGCTAGTGAAGGAAAACCCCTTTATATGAAAATGTAGTAGATTGCAGAGGGAGTAAACCAAACTTAACTTAAACTAACCTAAACAACTTTAGGTAACCAACCTAACCTAAACCTAACTTAACCTTTCCAAGCTTAACCTTTCCTAACCTAACCTAATTGTAGATGGAAGTAACTTTTCGATAAACTGTACATGTAGAGAGAAAGACCCTATTATGGCAATTAGACGACAATTCCTTGGCTTAAAGTTTTACAAAACAATAATAAAGTGAATTGTTTCGGCAACAAAGTTTTTTCCGAAGCAATTAGAGACACTTAATTATTTACAAATTTCAGAGGAAATTCATTTCTTGTGTGAATAAGAAAGACAGTAGTAGTAGCTCGTTTGGCTAAATTATTATTATTATTATTATTATTATTATTATTATTATTATTATTATTATTATTATTATTATTATTATTATTATTATTATTATTATTATTATTATTATTATTACTTCTCTACTGCTACTACTACTACTACTAATACTAGAACAGTTGCCTTTGTTTATAATACTCTTCTCACACAAAAAACTTGTAATAATAACAATCTACGCATTTATCAATGCAACGACCTTCAAAGTTTCCCCTCTGCTCTCTTCTCCTCCTCCATTTCCCCTTAGTAACTATCCCCCTGCTTTCATAAGCTCCGCCCCCTGCCACTCTCTGTTTTTCCCCTCGCCTCGCCCTTGACATCCTTCGACCTATTTAGGAAGCGGCCTTGCTCGTGTATTAATAATATAAAGTAATATCTGGCTTAAGAAGAGAAGCACCATTAGTACAGTATTATTATAGTATTAATAATAATACTAGTTATTATTATTATTATTATTATTATTATTATTATTATTATTATTATTATTATTATTATTATTATTATTATTATTAGTAGTAGTAGTAGTAGTAGTAGTAGTAGTAGTAGTAGTAGTAGTAGTAGTAATAGTAGTAGTAGTAATAGTAGTCATGGTAGTAGTAGTAGTAGTAGTAGTAGTAGTAGTAGTAGTAGTAGTAGTAGTAGTAGTAGTAGTAGTAGTACCAATTTCAAAGGAGATATAAGAGAAGCAGGCTTTTGATAATTAACGTTAGAAGGTGTAGTAATTTTAATCCTAGTAATTACAGTATTTTTAGTATAAGTGGTAATAATGATGGTTCTTTTAGTCGCAGTAGTAGAGACATTTCAAGTAGAATTATAAATGGTACTGGTTAAAGTGATGGTACAATTAGTTACAGTAGTAGAACACTGGTAGTTGAAATATACCGTAGTAGAAATATATGGTGGTACTATTTGAATTTTTGTTAATATTTAGTAGAAAATAAAGGGAATAGGTAATAGGGAATAAATAGGAAATAATAATACAAAGTAACATGAGGTTAATAATAAATAATATGAAATAGGAAGTAATATGGAAAATAAATAGGAAATCATTTGGAGTAATATAAGCTTAATAATAAATAATATGAACAATATGGAAGATATATAGGAAATATCATGAAGTAATGTGAAATGAAAAAAAAATAATATGAAGGAAATGCGAAATAATATGAAGAATATGGAAAGTAAAAATGAAATATGAAAAAATCTAAAGTACAATGAAAGTAAATAAATAAGATGAATAATATGAAAAGTAATTAAAAATAATATGAAGTAACATGAAATAAATAATAAATAATTTTGAAGAATTTGGAAAGTAAAAAAGAAATAATATGAAGTAAAATATATAAAAGAAACAGGAATTAAACAGAAAATAATATGAATATATAAAAGGTGAATAAAAATAATTTGAAGTAACATGAGATAAATAAATTTAAAGTAAAATGAAAAATAAACTTGAAAAAATGTGAAATAAACAGAGAAAATATGAAATAATATAAAATAATAGCAAATAATATAAAGTAACAAAGTTAATATGAAAAATAATCTGAATTAACATGAAGTAAAAATTTAAGTAACCTGAAATAAGAAATAAATTAAAGCAACATGAAATAAAAATATGAAATATAATATGAAGTAACTTGTAAATAGGAAATAATTTGACGTAACATGAAGCAAATAAGAAACAATTTAAAGTAGCATGAAGTAAATGTATGAAATATAATATGAAGTAACGTGAAGTAAATAGGAAATAATTTGACATAACAAAAGTAAATGTGAAGTATAATCAGAATTAACATAAAGCAAATACAAAATAATTTGAAGTAACATGAAGTAAATAGGAAATAATTTAAAGTAGCAAGAAATAAAAATAGGAAATACAATGAATTAACGTGAAGTAAATAAGAAGTAGTTTGACGGAACATGAAGTAAATAGGAAATAATTTGAAATAACATGGAATAAAAATATAAAATATAATATGAAATAATGTGAAGTAAATTGGAAATAATCTAAAGTAACACAAAGTAAATAGGAAATAATTTGGAGCAACATGAAGTAAATAGAAAATAATTTAAAGTAGCATGAAGTAAATAGGAAATAATTTGTCGTGACATGAAGTAAATAGGAAATAATGCGAAATAACATGAAGTAAATAGGAAATAATATTTATTTGATAAGGAATAAACCTAGATTTCAAGTCTCAAAGTTGCATTTGTCAAGTCCCAAAGATTTAATGTTTTTAGATTCCGAGAGACATATTATTATTATTATTATTATTATTATTATTATTATTATTATTATTATTATTATTATTATTATTATTATTATTATTATTATTATTATTATTATTATTATTATTATTATTATTATTTTTGTTATTATTATATATTATTATATTATTAATTATTATTTATTATTAATTATTATTATTATTATTATTATTATTATTATTATTATTATTATTATTATTATTATTATTATTATTTATATTTATTATTATTATTATTAATTATTATTATATTATATTATTATATTATTATTAATTATTATTATTATTATTATTTGTTATAATTAATTAGTATTATTTACTTATTATAAGTCTTGTTTGGTATTATTATCAATACTATTACATTATTATTTTATTATTATATATTATTATTAATTATTATTGGATTATTATTATTATTATTATTATTATTAGTGGTATTATATTATGATTAATTATCTATTATTATTATTAATTATTATTATTAATTCTTATTATTATTATATATATTTCATTATTATTTTATTATTAATTATTATTAATTATTATTATTAAATATTATTATTATTATTATTATTATTATTATTATTATTATTATTATTATTATTATTATTATTATTATTATTATTATTATTATTATTATTATTATTATTATTGTTTTTTTTTATTATTATTATGAATAATCAATTAAAATTATTATTAATTATTATTTGGTTGTCTTTTTTTCCATGCATGTCAATGAAGTTTTTTTATTCCAAGGTTGGAGCATTATATGCAATAAGCAATGTAATTAGCAAATTATATAAAACGTATACAAAATATTTATTAGTCGAACAATAGGCTACGCATATTTGTAATATTGAGAATAGGGTTGTGGAGCTGGAGCCGGAGCCGGAGCCGGAGCAGGAGCCGGAGCCGGAGCCGGAGCCGGAGCCGGAGCCGGAGCCGGAGCCGGAGCCGGACCCGAATAATTACCGGCTCCGCAGTGTTCTCATCCACATATCCTCAAAGGAGATGCAAAATATTTACATCACATCCTCATCCGCAAAAAAATATCGGGTAAATATCCACATTCGTATTAAAATAAGCGAATTTTATACGGAACATCTGTATCCTTGTTGAACATCAATAATGACGCATCTGTTTTTACATCTGTATCTTTGGATGTCTTGAAATACCATATTCGATGGGCATATTTTTGAAACAGGAGTTGAAATAGGGTTGGCCGACTCACCCTGTGTGGTGCGGTGTGGTGCAGTGCGTGGTGCTCTCATTTTGGTGTGGTGCAGTGTGGTTAGACACACAATTCACTGTGTCTCGGTCCGGTGCGGTACGTGGTGCGGAGCACGAACTCATTGAAATATAAATAAAGTGCGGTGCGGTATGTGATGCTGAGCGCGGTCTCATTGAAATATAAAGTGCGGTGCGGTGCGGTGCAGTGCGGGGCGGTGCGGAGCGGAGCGCGGTCTCATTGAAATAAAAACGTGCGGTGCGGTGCGGATAATTCCTGTGCTTGGTCAATCCTAATTTGAGTAAAGGAATTAAAACATTATCTGTTTTGAAAATATTATTTCAAGAATGTTTGACAATTTCTCAATGAGGATTCCTAGCATTAAAACGGGGCTGCGAAGTAGGAGTTGAAGTCGAAGTCGGAGAAATATATATATTTTTTTTTTTGGGGGGGGGGGTGGAGCCGGAGTATGAAAAAAAATGTATTATGAAATGAAAGACTAAAGAGCCGGAGCCTGGGCCGGTGATTTAAAAATAGAGCCGAAGACCGGACCGGTGATTTACAAATTATGCCGAGCCCCGGGCCTGACTAACCGGGACCGGTGATTTACAAATGGAGCCGGAGCCCGGACCGGTGATTTACAAATGTAGCCGGAGTCTGGGCTGGTGATTTAGAAATAGAGCCAGAACCCAGACCGGTGATTTATAAATTAAACCGAGCCCCGGGCCTGTGATTTACCTGGACCGGTGTTTTACAAATGTTGCCGGAGTCTGGGCCGGTGATTTAGAAATTTGAACCGGTAACCAACAATTTTAAAATGACGGAATTGAATTCGGAGCAGGAGATGAGCAATCTTTTAAATAGTTTATCCGGAGCCGGAGCCGGAGCCGGAGCCGGAGCCGGAGCTGGGAGCCTGGAAAATAATTTTCAGTTCCGTAGCCAGAGCTTCTCTATTTATCAAATTATAATATTAAATATCTAATATTATTTATTAAATAATATATTAAATATTTCTCACAAATTATAAAATTAACATTTTTATATAGTATTTATATATATATTAAATATTCACTCACTCACCCTACGCCCATGTTAAAAAATTTATTTTAATATTAAATTAACCCAGGAAACGTCAGTAAGGTTTTGGCCTTGGAACTTATCAAAGATAAAATGTAGAAACAACATTGGGACATCCTTTTTTCATTGAATAATAATAATAATAATATTATAATAATAATAATAATAATAATAATAATATAATAATAATAATAATAATAATACATAATAATAATAAATAATAGTAGTAGTAGTAGTAGTAGTAGTAGTAGTAGTAGTAGTAGTAGTAGTAGTAGTAGTAGTAGTAGTAGTAGTAGTAGTAGTAGTAGTGTAAAAGAACAAGAATAAGAAAAATATAAAGTCATTATTAAATGAAAATAAACGAAAGAAGAAGAAGAAGAAGAAGAAGAAGAAAGAAGAAGAAGAAGAAAAAGAAGAAGAAGAAGAAGAAGAAGAAGAAGAAAGAAGAAGAAGAAGAAGAAGAAGAAGTCAGAATGATATAAAAAAGAACCAGAATAAGGATAAGAAGAAGAACAACAACAACAACAACAACAACAACAACAACAACAACAACAACAACAACAACAACAACAACAACAACAACAACAACAACAACAACAATTCCTGATATCTACATGTCGGTAACAACAAAACAACAACAATTAAGATATCAACAAATGTTAACATGAATGTGGATTTCCTCTTAAGTTATGCATATTTTACCAAAATTTTAATGGAATCCCAATTAATATTTCTAACGGCTATGGAAACGCTATTAAAGTAATATTTAAGTAATATTTAAATAATATTTAGCTTTGGAAACGCTATTAAAGTAATATTCAAGTAATATTAAAGTAATATTTAATATTTAAATAATATTTGCTTCGGAAACGCTATTAAAGTAATATTCAAGTAATATTTAAGTAATATTTAATATTTAAATAATATTTAGCTTTGGAAACGCTATTAAAGTAATATTCAAGCAATATTTAAGTAATATTTAATATTTAAATAATATTTAGCTTCGGAAACGCTATTAAAGTAATATTCAAGTAATATTAAAGTAATATTTAATACTTAAATAATATTTAGCTTCGGAAGTAATATTCAAGTAATATTAAAGTAATACTTATGTAATATTTAATATTTAAGCAACGTTTCAAACGACTTTGGAAACGCTATTAATAATGGAGTGTGTGTGTGTGTGACGTGAAATGTCATGATTTAAGAATAAGGTAATTTCCTTGCTATCTCTTATCATTCAATAATAGAAGAGATAGTAAAAAAAATCAATGAAATTTTTAGGCTTGTATTTAATAAAATATCATTTTGAACAACCTTAATATAGTTGTGACATTGGTTCCAAGAGAGAGAGAGAGAGAGAGAGAGAGAGAGAGAGAGAGAGAGAGAGAGAGAGAGAGAGAGAGAGAGAGAGAGAGAGAGAGAGAGAGAGAGAGAAGAGAGAGAGAAGAGAGAAGAGAGAGAAGAGAGAGAGGAGAGAGAGGAGAGAGAGAGAGAGAGAGAGAGAGAGAGAGAGAGAGAGAGAGAGAGAGAAATCCTGTATATTATTAATCTACTTAAAAAATAATAGAAAAAGTTATGCTTAATTAATGGCAACATGAATTTTAAATAAGATTAAGCTTTATTTACAAACTTCTTTTTTATTTCTAATGTAAAACAGGGGTAAATTATGCTTAATATTAAAAATAAATCAGTTATAATGCTTAATCTATCTTAATTAAAGTTTTATTTTTAATGTAAAAGATTTAAATAATAATATAACATATAAAATAATAATTAACACAAACAACGTCGCTACTCGACGCTGGAACGCGAGCGTTCAAGCTTGCCAGAAAAAGCGAGCTACACTCGCATGGGCGCTTTTGCTCACTTCGCTCGCTGCGCTCACGGAACATATGTGCGTAAATATTATAATTACTATGATTAATTACTAAATATGTAAAATACTATATGATTTTTTTTTCATTTTTTTTTATTGCTCAGGTACTTAATTTAACTTCAGTACTCTATTTCATTCGTTCTCTTCTACCCACTCACCAAATTTCAGCCTTCTACGTCCATTTCCAAGGTTTTGGGGCTCACCCCCCCCAAAGGGGACCCCTATATAACTATTAATATAAATTTTGCTTATTTAGAATTTATAGTATTAATTAATTTATAATTTTTTATAATAGTAGTAGTAGTAGTAATTGCATTAGTAGTAGTAGTAGTAGTAGTAGTAGTAGTAGTAGTAGTAGTAGTAGTAGTAGTAGTAAAATAATATGTGCGCGAGCGTTGAATTTTTAATATCTTGAATATTCTTTAGAGTAAATATTGTGTTTAATCAATTAAAGAATTTTAATATAATAATAATAATAATAATAATAATAATAATAATAATAATAATAATAATAATAATAATAATAATAATAATAATAATAATAATAATAATAATAATAATAATAATAATAATAATTAATAATAATAATAATAATCAAAGCTTAAATTTTATTATAAATTGTTAAGTTTTTAATTTTTTGTGAAGCTCAAAATTAATTTCTATACATATATGTTTTTTTCCTATTTAAAATGGAACCAAAAGTCGAAAACAAAGGGACAAAAATGGCATGTTTAAAATTAATAGTATATAGATGGAAGAAAATAATTGCAATTAAGACTAAGCATTATTACATATTATTTATTTTTGATATGAAGCATTATTACAACTGTTTCATAATATAATATAATATAATATAATATGATATAATATAATACTAATATAATATTTTATATAATATAATATATTTTCAGTTATGAAAATATTGTTTTTAAAATAAAACAGTTGTGAATAAAGCTTAATTTTAATTAAACATGTTTTAGTTTTAATATAAAGTCATTCCAACAATATATATATATATTTTTTTAAATATTATATCTTTAAAAATAAAACAGTTGTAATTAGCTCAAAACTTTTATTTCCAATATTTTGTCGTAAATTTAAACCAGTTGTAAATAATGCGCTTTATAAAAAAAATATTTTATCATATGAACATAAAAAATTCAAAGATATAAATTTTTCTGCCAAAATGTTTCGTGATATTTATAAATTAATATTTCAAATTTTTAACTTTCATGACACGCTAACATCTATACTATTTTGGCGCCAAAGCTTTCCCGATTTGTTAATAATTAAAAAAAATTATTGCCAAATTTTATGATAAATTCAGTTATATTCAAATAAAAATCAATAAATTTATTTTTATTGTTTGTTATGAAAGATTGAAAACCACTAGACAATGAAATAATATATAAAGGAGGTGATGATTTAATGTTCTCTTCAAATACCTACTCTTTAACTTACTCTTTAACTTAACTTATCTTTCATCGATAATAATAAATTCAACTAATGTTTATTCTGTATCTTCCCAATAATTCTCAACTCTGATGTTTATCTTCTGTTTCTTCACAACAGTTCTCAACTCTAATGTGTATGTAACCTATGAATCTTAGCAATAATTCTGTAATTTGATGTGTATCCTATGTTTCTTCACAACAATTATAGACTCTGTTGTGTATTATCTGTTTCTTCACAACAATTATCCACTCTGATGTGAATCATCTGCTTCTTCACAACAATTCTTGACTAATTTATATCCTCTGTTTCTTCACAATACTTTTCAGCTCTGATGGGTATATTCTTTTTCTACACAATAATTCTAAATTCTGATGTGGTCCACTGTTTCTTTTTCAACAAAAGTTCTCGTCCTCTGATATGTTCCTCTGTTTCTTCAACAACGATCCTCTATTCTAATATCCCTCCTCTGTTTGGTCAGAATTTTCGACCCTCTGCATCTTCTGTTTCTTCCCAACAATTCTCGACTTTAATATGTATCCTCTGGTTCGTCACAATTCTCGACTCTGTATATACTCTGTTTCTTCGCAACAATTCTTAACAATATGAAGAAGAAGAAGAAGAAGAAGAAGAAGAAGAAGAAGAAGAAGAAGAAGAAGAAGAAGAAGAACAAAAAATTGAGCCGGATTGGCATCCTGACGCCAAAGCCAATAGCAATCCTTCCATTCACCGTGGCTTTCTTGAGGAGAAGGAAGTTTGTCTCTTGTCCAGCAGAAAAATACAGTACTCATTTTTAATTGTCATATATGGATGAGAGCCTGATAACTTTTGGAGAAACAAAGTTTTGAAAGTCTATCCCTTTACTTTTTGACTTGCTACGTAACGAAACCTCAGTGTTCGCGTTTCCAAATTTGATATACTTGAATATTTGATCCAATGAAGACTTGCAACAAAGTCAGATTCACTTTCTACTCGCAAACGAGAGGTTTCCGTTTCGATTCAAGCTCTCATCACTGAGGTTGAACCTAGTTTATTCACCTATTATTAAGATAGTTAGTAACTGGTAATGTACAAGGAAAGGATTTTCTCTCGAGGGAAGGGATCTGATAGTTAAATGAATTGTGAAAAACGAATTTATCTTTTGCACTACAATTTCAGTGGAGAAAATCTGACCCCCAATCTTCCTCCTGCACCCTACGCCCATAATGCCATTAGCCTCATTTAAAAATTACTTTTGCATTTAAAATGAGGTTATCAGAAGGGGACTATTATAAATTTAGAAGCATCTGTTTTTGTATCATTAATATTTCACAAACCACCGTTGGACCAAAATATACATTTTATCCTAGTTCTCGTGTTAAAGTTTCGTAAATCGTTACATTTTGATATTAAATAACTACCCTGATTGGGAATTCAGGGAAGAAAAATTATAACCCTAACAAGAAAAAAATTAAATATAAGGTTAAATATTATGAGTAGGAGTTTAATTTATGTGGAGGGGGGGGGGAAAAAACCAATGGGGAAAAAAAATAATAAAAAGACTCGAAATTAATATACTCCCGGGAATAATTATAAAAAAAACGGTTTTTTCTCAGAAATGTATCTATATTATTTTAAAATAATTTCCCTACCCCCCTACACAACCACTCATATTTTTTCTACCCCTAGGTTTCCCCCCTTTTAAAAGAGGTTTTATTACCAAAGTTTACATATAATTTATTGAGTGAAAAAAAAATAATAATATTGGGAAAGCTCTTGTTAATTATCCCACCCCTACCCAAAAAAAAAAACCTACGCGTGGATAAAAAAATTATTAATGATAAAAAAATGTTTATTTATTACAAACCTAGGGGGAAGGAAACCTATATTTCCCCTATCTTTATTATTTTATAACCCCTTTGTATAATACTCCTATTACGTCTACACTTCCCCTCAACCTCTTTCATTTTTTTTTAAACCGTCATCTTAAAGCTCCCTTCTTATCTTTTAAATTTACTGTAATCCATTTGGGGGTAAAGATTGGAGAGAGAGAGGATGTATAAAGAGTATTACATGGGGCGAACAGAGACAAAAAAAATAGCCACGCTATAGTAAATATAACTGTCTTTCGCAAAGTGCACAAAAAAGATAAGGCTGTCCAAAAAGCACAATATATATATAATAAGTTTAAAAAAAATTTTATAATGCCCTTTTAATGAGGAATAAAAATTTCTTTCCTACATCAATAAGCTTTGAATAAAAAAAAACCTCCCACCTTTTATTTTTATAATTATATATATCCTAAAAGCTCCTTATTATTGTAAAAACTAGCCCCTCATTTAAAAATTATTTCAAAAATTAACTAAAGAGAATGGGAGAAACAAAGGGGGGGGGGACTAAAATAAACCTCAAAGGAAATACTAATGATCCCTTCAATGACGTAGTGGTGAGATATCTAAAGTATTCGCTCAAATATAAGAAACACCCCTAATTTATCAATAACTTTTGATAGTGGGTAGGTGTTTTTATCCCTTGAAAAAAAAAAAAAAAAAAAGCCATTATATATATATATACGATTTTGAGTTTCACAATCGCGATGAAGAAAATACGCCTTCCACATCTTGTCAGCATAACACTATAGACATTATGAAAACAAATGAAAAGAAATAAGCCGAGTGACCATACATGGACAAATAACGATACATAATTTAAAATAAAAGTATGGAATTTACATAATTTAATTACTTGTTTAGTTTCTGAATTGATCGAAGGTCTGAGAACGTAATTGTAAATTATGAATTCGAGATACCAGGTTTGGCGAGGTCCTATAGTAAAAAAAAATACAGTTTAGTATATATCAGCATGACTTGGATCTAAAGTCTGAGGAGTTTGCGCGGTGTACTTTCGCTGTTATTGCATAAAAAAAATCGTGGACTATCTATAGAGTAACCGCCTGGCACGAGAGACAATCAAAAAAGGGAGATACTCTACTCCATGTCTTTAACTCTGTTGTCTTTAAAATTAAAATTTTGGAAAACACCAACCGGATAGAGAAAGGGTGGAACATATTATAACCCCAATTGTTTTTATTTTCCATAACTTTCAATTAAACGAACTTTTTATGACCTCTGCTCTTAACTGTCTCCTTCGAAGTACTCCTCATACTATTAAATCCTAGCACTCTACCCTCATATTATTTATAACATTATGTTTTCTTATCATTACTCAATAGTATATTTTGGGATTATTATTACTTTTATTTATTACTGCTTATTTTTTAATATTATGAGAAGAGGTCCTATAATAAACATATTTTATTAAATTCTACATTCTTCACTCGAAGTTTATATAATAAGACACACCAGCTATATACGAGCACCTTATTGAAAAAATTTTCTACTTTTTAATAATTATGAACTTTTAAGCTTATTGAAAATTGTAATAATATATATAAATAAAAAATATTTACAATAACAACCTTAAAGCATAAGCAGTATAAACCACACAAACACTTAGAGGTGTTATTTACTATAACAAATCTTTTTTAAAAATATATTGAGGAAATTAGTATATTTGTTTTTTTCCTTGTATATAAATACGAAACGGCATTAATTTTTAAAGTCTGAACAATAATCTTCTGCTAATATCATCACTGCGTTAATTTTCAATGTTTTTTTACCTAAAAGTTTACTGCTTTAACTTCTGCTTTACTGCTTTAAACTTCCTGCTTTACTCTCCGCTCTTACTACTCTCTTTCATTTTACAATGAATTAATATAATACTTTCCTGCCTCTTACTGTTTTACCACTTCTTCTGCTTCCTCAACCTATCTCACTAAGCTTTTAACTCATATAAATGGTTGGTGAAAAAAAACACGTCATTAAAAGTTCATGTGGCCGGATTGAACTTAATTTGGATTTATTGGTATTTTTCTCGTGTAATTTTATTTTTATTAAAATTAATTTGATTTTTTAATATTGTATTTTTTTTTATAAAAATTTGATAAACCTATTTAATTATATATATATAATATATTTTTTTTTATACTTTGAGATAGTATTAATATAATGCTCCTATATACAATACACATAGACACCAAATATATATTGTTTATCTTTATTTTTATGGTATGAAAAAAAATAACTAGCATCCCCAACACCTACCGAGAAACAAACACCTATTTTTTTAAATAGTTTCTATAATATCTATGTCAAAAATTAAACTGCGACCCCCTTTTAAAAAATCGGAAAAAAAAAAAATGCCGAAATTAGTCAACTTTTTAAAAACAAAACCCTCGTAAAATAAAATTTAACACAAAGTATAAGCCTATATTCCTTTATCATTTCTTAATTTTAAAAAATTAAAAAAAACACACATTCACTTCACGACCCGATACAACAAATAGAATTTTTATATTTTTACTATACAAACATTAACTAACAAATATATATGACGATCTTTACACATTATATTTAAGACAGACACACATCCAGACCACTGTGTTGGGTACAGTTTGCAAGCTGTATATTCATGTATTTTTTGGTTCATTACATCATACATCTCTTTGTACAAAAAATTTTTTATCATTTTTTTTAAAAATAAAAAAAGTAATAAAAACCAAAAAATAAAAAATAGAAAAAACAATTAAAAAAAAAAATAATAAAAAGCAAATAAAAAAAAAGGTTTTAATTTTTAAACCCAAAATAAAAAAAATATTAAAAAAAAAAAACAAAATAATGGTTTTTTTTAAAAAATAAATTAATTAATAAGTTTTTTTTTTAAAAACCAAGTTAAAAAAGCCAAAAGGGAGGGAAGTTTTTAAAAAACAAGTAAGCAGTGGGGGAAGGTTACAAAGGCCCACAAAAGTAAAAAAGCAAAAGGAAGAAAGTTAAAAGCAGTTAAAGGCCCCCAGAGAAAGGTTTTTTAAAGCAGTAAAAGCCAAAAAAAGAATGAGTTAAAAAGACCCCACCACTTTACACATAATAATGCAGAAACACAAAGGTTCACTATAATCACGCCGACCCTTAATAGATTATACACTAATGACAAAGACAAACCAAAAAGATTCACTAATAGAAAGAGCCTAACAAATTGTCTCATTAGAGACACTAAAAAAATAGCAGATAAAATATACAAGTCTTTCTTTTCTCACACAAAGCAAAGAAAATTAGTATAAAAGCAAGTTTATAACACAAAACAAAGAGACCACTAACTATTAACATTTACCCCCTTAGCGGTGAGATTTTTTTAAGTGGTAACTATAAAACTCACACTCTATACACTTTTGGAAAATTATCGATTTTTTAACTTGCCTTTATCACGATATGTGGGGGTTACACTTACAACAACAGATTATATAATATGTGAGTCAAACACAACTACGGCTAATCTCAGATATTTGTATCTTTTTGAAAAAACATTTAAAAAAAGCAGCTATTCACAACACACTAGCGACTCTAAACAAATAAATATTTTTTTATAACACCGACCAGTAAAAAAAGCCAAAGAAAAGGTTTTTTTTTTAAAAAAAAAGCAGTTAAAAAAGCACCAAGTAAAACAAAAAGCCAAACAAATACTATCCCCTTTAAGGGTTTTTTTGGTTTTTAGGGGTTTTAACACCCTCTATTGAAAAAAAAAAAATTTTTTAAAAACTCGGATAGAATTTGGTATATATAACGACAGCTCACAAATTGGCTTAAACTATTCTTTTTTTAAAAATAAATTGCATGGTGGGAAAGTTTAAAAAGCCCCCCCCCAAGTAAAACAATAAAAATGGAAAAAAAAGTTTTAAAAGCCAAAAGTAAAAAAAACAATGAGTTAAAAGGCATTCTAAAAAATAGAAAGTAATAAATAAAAACATATAAAGCAATTCAATTTAATATATAATTTTACCCCTTTATATATTTTTAACTATTTTTTATTTTTATGTTATATAAAAATATATACATTC
The DNA here is from genome assembly GCA_015478945.1 of Trachelipus rathkii. Classification (NCBI taxonomy): domain Eukaryota; kingdom Metazoa; phylum Arthropoda; class Malacostraca; order Isopoda; family Trachelipodidae; genus Trachelipus; species Trachelipus rathkii. Next base: position 69,100 of record JABUQX010038766.1, read on the forward strand.
TAATCGTCGATTTTTTAACTGAAAATTTTAAAACCATATTCTTTAATAATAAATGTATACAATATTAAATGTAATATTGTACTTCCATATGATTTTTTTTTTTTCTCCAAAATTAAAATTTGTCGGACCTTCTTTTGCTAACTATGGTCTCTTCTGTTAAAACAACAAATTTTGGGGGGTTTATATAATAAAAGTAAAAAAAATAAAATGGGATTTAAAATACAAATAAACATTTTCAGAGTGGAATACTTCAACAGGATATTACCTAAGGCATTTTTCCTGATTATCTAATGAACTAAATTAAAATTTCAAATTATTAACAATTTAAAAATAATCAATTATTATTTATTTAACAATTTAATGCACAAGTATATATATTTTAATGTATTCAAAACAGTATTTTTTTAATTTAAATAAATGCTTTATTTTTAACTAAATTTTAGAATAAACCTTTGGATTTATCATATTCAAAATTAATATAAGTGACGCTACAAACTATTTCTTTAAATAATTTGAAAGTTTTTTAAATCAAGTTATTTTTGAGTGGGAATGTAATATCAATTTCATAATTTTCGAAGAGAGAAACTTACAACAAAGGCACGTATTAATTATATTTCAGTAATATTTTCATTTTTAGGGGAGGTAAAATTGGAAAAGTAAGTATGAAAAAATAAAAAAAAAAATGAATGAAACCTTCCCTAGTATACAACTACATAGAAAGACATAAAAAGACAGAAAAAAAAAATTTTTTTCTTTGAAAAAGTAAAGTATGAAATTAAATGGAAATGCAAACCCTTTATAAAAAGGTATATAATATTTTTTTTTTTCATTTTTCCGCCGCCCCGGAAAATATTGGGGGGCGCCCTGGCGGGCCCGGGGCCGCATCTTCGCTTACCCGCGCTGCCCCGGGCCCCCGGGGGATATAATAGCAGTCGGGGGGGAAAAAAACTAAGATTATTTGCGGCTAACAATTGACATCAGCCCCACGGTGGGAAGCGGCCACACAATAGTACGTCGGCCCCCACCGGTGAGTGCATGGGGGGGAAAAAAAAAAAACCGGCCGGGGGGGCCCGGAAAAAAAAAAAATAACCCCGGGGGGAAAAAAAAACGGGGGAAGACACACCCCGGGGTCCCCGCACCCACCTTTTGCCCGGCGTTGGGCTCTTCTTTGGGCTCCGAGCGGAGCTTTTATTTACTGATGGGCAATCTCAATTCTTACTAATAAATCTCATCTACTACACGCTTCCTTATCGTGAGGAGAAAGTGTTTAGCAGGGACAACTCTTTCATTTGGCTCCCTGGAAAAAGGCCCCCCTTGGCGCGTTGGGGGCTTTTTTTTATTTATAATCACTCTCACTTCACTTTTTCGCTGAAAAATGTCTTAAAACAAAGGTAAGGAGAAAGTAAAAAAGACAATTTTTATATACCCAAAAATAAACTCTTTGAGCTCTCTCTCTTTTAAAAAGAACAAATACAACATTGCCATTCAGTAAAATATTGTGTATTTTAATAGGAGTTAATATTAAATTGAGGCAACTATTCCTAAATGAATACAGAAATTGATGGAACAAATATTTCTCATTCACAGAAGATAAAGAGAGAAAAACAACACAATCCAAATCATTAGCAATTGGGGTAAAATCCAAACACAACGATTGCGGGGCTTACACAGTGATTTTCCCCGAAATCAGAAAACCACAGGGATTTTGAAATACTGCTTCTTGTCTCCCAACAAATTGCTAAGATATTGAAGGATGAATAACCCACTTTTACCTCCCCAAATAAGTTTGGTTTCTAGAGAAAATAATAGAGAAAGGCAATAAATACCTCTTCAATATATTGCTATGAACGCACACAGGGGGGGCCCAAATTTGCAGAATTTAATCGGACCTGTTTCCTTTTGAAACAGAGCCCTCCCCACAGGTCACCAAAAATAATAACATTTTCCATAAACACGGGGATTCTAAATTTATAGTTGCCTATATAAATAACTTGCATAAAAAGATTTGTGAAAAAGGCCATGTGCACACTAAACAAAGTTACATTTGAGCCCACAAGATCGAAAAACAACATAATAAAATTTCGAGTTTTATGTGGGGGCACAATATAATGTAGGGGTGGTAGTGGGATTAATTAAAAGTGGGGGGGGTTACAACACATATATATATAGTGTGGTTTATTGAAATAATTCTGGTTGTTGGCGCTCGGGTTGGGGGTTCTTAAGTGTGTAGGATGTGACGTCGTATTTAGAAATAACAGTGGGGGTAAAAATAGGGGGTTTTTTAAAATGGCGTTAAAAAGGGTTTTTGTCCCCCTATGGAAAGGAAAAGGGGGTGTAAAAGGGTGGGCTTATAAAAGTTGGGTTCCCTGCTTCGGTCGAAATATTAAATGGGACAAGTCTATTATTTGAAGGAATGAACCCCCATTTCCCCCTATAGAAATCTTTTTTGGGTAATAATTAAGGTTATTGGAGTTTTATTATGTTAATTTAGTTTTATTATGTGTGGTTTAATTGATACACGGCGAAGCTCGGATTTGAGCGTGGATTGCGCAGGAGAAGGTTATATGTTTTATTAAACAATTATAAAGCACAAGTTATAGGTAAAAAAAAATAGGAATAAGATATAATTATTTATTCTATTAAATATATGTACTTTTATTGACCCTGATCGGGGTCATAAAACTTCTATATTACTATACTTATATATAATAAATATTTTATTTAAATAAAAATAATAAAATAAAATACCTAACATAATGAGAATAAATATTAATTTAATGATTATGAGTTCCGATGTCTACTATACTGTAGCTGTTTTTTTAGTAGGAAAAAATATAGAGAGACTTTACTAGAATATGGGTGATTCTTAGAAAACACGATATAGTATGTATGTATGAAAAAAACGTTCAAGCCTTCGATAAGTTAAAAAGGGCGAGGTGTAAGTATTTCACTACCTTCACTCATTCTCTTTAAGAGCCCCTAAGCCTTGGTTTAAACACAGTAATCCAAACACCCCAATCAGAATATCGCACACATATGTTTAAAAAATCAAATTATAAAAGGTCAGTGGGTGATATTAAGACTGTAAGAAGCCCGCAGAGAGCATTGCCAATTGACAAAGTAATAATAACATATATGAGTGGAGAGTGCCAACAAGTTTTTTTTTATTTCTTTTAACGACTACATTAAAATATTTTCACTTTCAAATAAGGAGAGGAATAAAAGCTACTTTTAAAAAGTAAAAACAATGAGAGGGAGGGATCACCCCCATCCTATCTAGGAATAATAATCACGATAAAGAAAAGCACTAAAAACTCGATTAAGATTATTTAATTTTGGCACGTCAGCCCTCAATACAATGCTAATCAGCCTTTTTGGGCCAAAAAAACCCCACTTTTGGGAGGGTCAAAACTCAGCAGAATAGACTTCTGCGCGGTTTGGGGGAGGCAAAACTCACTTCTATCTGGGCAACTCGACAAAAATTGGAGCGCCAATTTCAGATCAAAACCCCCCTTTTGCACCAACGAAAGACATTTCCCATTTCCTCGCGCCCCAGCCCCGTTACCCCGCCCAGAAACAATTCGGGCGATGCAACCTGGACCCCGCAAGGCCCAAACTTTTTTGAAAAAAACCACTCCACCCCTGGCCCCAAACGGGCGCATATTCCGGGTTCCGCCGCCGCGTCGCCCGCAGCGCATATTTCCGCGCGCAAAAATCTATAGTTTACGAACACGAGCACACCTAAACTCCCATCACACAACACGTCAACAACATTAATCAAAACACCTCACACCAAACACAACGCAAAACAATCACTTAACAGCAAATATAAAAATACAGTTCCAAAGTTTTTAGGAAAAAAAAAAAAAAAAAAAAAAAAACGAAAATTTATTGGGTTTTTTTTTGGGAAAACGGGGTTTGGGGGGGCCCAAAACCGGGAAGTGGGGGCCCCCAAAAAAAAAAAAAAAAAAAATTTTGGGAGCCGAGCTAGGCGCGCCCACCCACACCCAAACAACAACAACACTCATTCAAACAACAAACCCACAATGGGGGGTTAAATCCTTGGGCGGCCAAAGGTCACCACAAACGCACACGCTCCACTTACCACATGGAAATATAATGTAAATAAAAATTGGTATGGTAAACAAAAAACACATAGGTTGAGTTTTATTTATTTTAATTATGAAAACTTCAGTGGCGTCTCTTCTTACATTCATAAAAGCACCTTAGTGTCGTTTTATATAAGCCTCATTACTATATAAGGAACACGACGATAGCAGACAAAACAACAGGCGAGCGACGAACGGGCCCACAACACACAAATAAACCACCACATCTTCATACACCCGCAACACCACTGTTACACATGAGTAGGGGTATTCAAATATATAAAAAAATACGATTTTTAATTTTATTGTGTAATCCTACCAAATAGGGTACATAATCTAGTGTTGGGGTGCGCCCCCATAAGCTCATTTTATTGTTTTATTTATGGTATTAGAGACATTTATTATTATTACTCCAAAACAAGGAACAGAAAAACAACAACAAACACAACAGCGGCTCAACAAGCACACACAACAAAAATTCCCAACACAATAAAATAGGGCGAGAGCCCCCTAAAGCCCCCTCATTATAAATAGAGGGGGAAGGCTGGACCCCCCCCAAAACAATAATCGTAAGGCGTGCGGAGGGGACCCACCACAAAACTTTCGGAAACCCCAATGGGGACGAGCACCACACACAGGAAAAATCACCAAAGGGGCTTTTTTTTGGGTTCGGAAAAAAAATTAACCGGCGGGGAGAGGGGTGAGTTTTTTTTTTTAAATACGTTTTAATTGAAACCTCGAGAAGAACGCTCCTGCCCCACCACCTTTGATGTCACTGCCCATATTTATGGTTATAGACTGTTTCTAACTTTGAATGCTCAGTGTTGGGGAGCCAATCCACTTTTGATGTCTCTACGTTTCTTCGCACCGACACGCGGGATATCTTTGAATAGACTTCTAAGAGGTTTTTTGCTGCCCCAATATAGAACTATGTAATGGGCTCAATCGGTCCTCCCCCATACAATAGATTCAGGTCTGGTAGTTTCGAGCCGGAGGAGAGGAGAGATATATGACCCCCGTCTTTGAGTGATCGGGTCGCGATCTGGTGGCACCGCCTACATAATATAATGAGATAGCACAAACCCACATGGGAAGCATCCAAATAAAGGTGGGTTTTTTTGGTGTACTCGACTCTCCGCCCTCACGTAAAAAGTTTCAAGGCCCAGCAAAAAAAAAAAAAAAACACTAGTAAAATATATAGGCCTCACCCATAGGACCAAAACTATATAGGGTCCAGGGCTGTCACGAGTTATACTATTTAAAAACTTCATTAATGCGAGCCCACAAACAAATATAATATAAAAGTGGTTCCCAGGAAGGTCTGGGTATTTTTTCTTGAGTGAAGCAGAGGTTAAAGAAACAGCGTTCCCACAACGGACGCAAAACACAGGCGCTAAAACAACCACTATTTCGAGAGAGTCCCCTCAAAAATAAATAAATAGGTTCCAGGCACATGGTCCAAAAAGTTTTCCCCCAAAAAGGTTTTTTGGTCCAAAAATTAAATGGGATACCCCCCGTTTACGTTGGGGAAAAATCTACCTCCATCCCTAGTTACCTTAACCCTTTATAATTGGTTATCACAAATATTCATGGGTAAACTTAAAATAATAAGACTCCGGGTAGAATAAGGAAAAAAATGCTTTAGACTCCCCCAGTTTTTTTTTATTATATTTTTTTAAGCCCAAAGGGGGAAAATTAAATGACGCAAATTGAAAACAACAAGAATTTGATGAATATTTTAGTAAAAAGTCACTTTTTTTAGTAATTTATATAATACAGATTTACAAAAAAATTGCTGTATACGAATGCAAAATGGTTTTTATAAAAAATAATTTAATTATTGTGAAAATGGATGTAAACTATGTTTTTTTTTTGAGGTTTTTTTATTTTTATTTTTATCCCGAAAATAAATAAAAATTAAGAATAATATAAAAAAATAATAAAAAATGGGTTGTTCAAATAAAATAATTTAATAAAACTAAAATAAATAAAAAAACTGGGGTAATCAATATTTTAAAATTGTTGGGGGAAACCCGATATGGGTAAAAAAAAATAAAAAATAGCAAAGTTATAAAATTTGTGATATAAATATTACTTTTAAAATTTGGAAAATTTGGAAAAAAGAACATATTTCACCTCAATTCATAAATTTTACCAAATACCTAATAATGGAGGCGCCTGTATTATTCTATAAATATCATCGATACGTATAATATACCCCGTCCTCACAATTTATCACTATTTTTACCTTGTTTTTTTTTTTCCTATTTGTTTTTTTTAATCTCGATTTTTGCTTGGAATTATGCGGCACCAAAGAAAAGCAGGCGCACTTGTGGGGCTGTTAAAGCGGAAAGTTACACCGCCCGCAACCGAGTATTGCGAGAAACCATACGGCGGAAGAGACAAACAAAGCGGTTAGCGGCAGAGCGTATCTTCTATCTTAGCAAGAAGTGCGAGAGGAATTATTTAGGAGATATGAACCGTATGAGAGATCTAGCTGGTTGGGGCTCATGCTGAGGGTCCCCTGTTGTAATCCTTTTTTTCTCCTTGTTGTGATTAGCTAAACTGAAACTTTAGTGAATTTAATTTAGAGGGCCAGGGCCTTAAGGTTATTCTATATGTGAATTATTAATAGAAACTAATCTACCTACAAAAACCGAGATAAAGTATATTACAAAAACATAATAGAATAATAAGAAAACAACAAGCTACAGAATATAAATATAAAACCTTTTTAATGGAAACTTATTTTTTAAAATTGAGTAACATTTCCCGCGCGGCATAAGCGCCTTTTAAAAAATCGAAAATGAAATGCTCAAAAAAAAAAAATGAGTTTGGTTTAAAAAAATAATAAACACACAGAAAAATCATCAACTGTATATCTCATATTAACTAAAATATAGGGTCCCACTCGGAAAATGTTAACAACGTCCTCACACCTCTCTTGTCTATAATCATAATAAAGAAACTCTTAAAAATACCAAAAATAAATTTGTTTTCTGTACTAGGGGGATTTCAACATACCCCGAGGCCAATCATATTTTGAAGTATTTTAAGAGCTATTGCTTCCTTTCGAAGATGTCGGATTCCCCGACCACAAAAAGAACACACAAAAGAGGTAAAAAGTTAGAGAATTTTATCGAGCCCCCTTTCGCCTTTCTACCTCTCCCGTTGAAAAAAATTGCTTAAATTGGAATGTAAATAAATTTGAATTTGAAACATTTCTATTTTTCTTCGCGTAGATTATATTTTATTAAAATTTTTTTCTCACTACAAAAAATTCCCTGCAACTCAACTTATATTTAATTTTGAGGGTAAATTCCCGATATTTATTCACTGAAAGGAATAAAAAGTCTTTTTTTGACCTGTTTTTGCACGGAATCAAAAAGTTTATGCTTCCCGCCCCTCCCCCTGGAAAAAAAAGAGAATAAATAATCAAATTCTTGTTCTATATTTTTATGCGCGCGACAAAAAACCCCACCCTGATAATTTTAGGCTACATTCGTCACCTCCTAATCAGGATACCCATCAAAAACTTGTCCCAGGAATTTTCCTTACCATCGTTTTATGGGACGAGAAAAAAAGCGGTTCAGTTCTTTTTTTTGAAGGAGTAGGTATGGTCATTTTTTGAACTGGAATTTGATCCTCCTTTTTTGGTTCGTTAGAGGGTTCCCCCGCGCGTCTCCCAATCCGGTTTTTATCTGTCGAATCTTTTCTCCCCACCCCAAACGAGCCTTTGTATAATTTACCTTTAATTTTTGGTTGCAGTTTCTTTTAACAACTGAGTCTCTATTTTTTTATGTACCCATGCCTGATTACGAAAAAAGCGTGCCTTTATTATTTCCTATATACGACAGAGAGAGAGGAGGATAGATAGAAATTTAAGGGTATCAGTTTTACGTATCTGTAGTATATTAGAATTTATGCTGAGTATAAATTGTGTTTATTCTTAGGAATGAGATGTGTATTGTCATGTATACTCATTATATTATATAATCATATATATTTATAAATTAATTAATTAAATTATTAAAAATTGTATTAAATTTGAATAACAACCAATTTTTTGTATTAAATCGTGAGTCAAACTTAAATTTTATTTAGATTAATTTTAAGTGTATATATATGTAGGGTAAATTCTTATCAAAATTGTACTAAATTTTTAACATGACGTATCACACATTTAAGGACATCTCACACGCAAGCAAGAGCTAGACAAATAGACCCTTTTTTTTATATATCTAGATATATATCATTCAATGTTATCGCCCCCTTTAAAACTAATAAAATCTATTTGCACCTCTACATTGGGATAAAAATAAATAAATTAAACAACAGGAAATTTAGAAAACTTTAACACGCCTCAAGCATTTTATCCACCCAAAACCGGACCCAACCATAGCCCGCCTAAAAAGGCCGAGTGTGTTATGTATTATGGGCCACGCCACAAGGTACGCCGAATCAAAGGAGTACAAATTTTACATTTCCGCCTTTCGGAGCCATGCCCTCTCCCCTCCGTCAGAGGGTATTTTAAGAGGGAAATAGAATCATCGCCCATTTGCGGCCTTTGGACACATAACGGGAATTCTCCCCTGCATTGTGATGGGGTATGGGCTGGTATAAAAAAGTAACGTATAAAAAAACATAGAAAATATATACCATTAGAATTCCAGAACTCACACACACCGTCTCCTTTCACGTCTAATGTGTTTATAGGAAGAAATAGTCTCCTACCCGGCCCACCAAACGGGCAGATTTTTAATCCCACCTCAAAAATTTTAACCCTCCACTGGCACAAACCCACCTGACCCCCAACACGCGAAAGTGGCCGTTATATAATAATTAAAATCATTAAATTAAAATTTCTTATTGTTCAAAAATTATTTATATATTTAATAATAAGTAATGAATAAAAATATCAAAAAAAGATATGTGAAAATAAATTAGAAAGTTTTAAGAATAAAAATTGGAGAAATAATTCTTTAATCTTAGAAAAATCCCAATTATATTAATGAATAATGAGTAATATAAATGTTAATGATAGATAACCAATATTTAGATAACAAACTAAGCTAAATTTTATTTTTAACACCAAAGAAAGATAGACCTACGTTAAATAATTTAATTTATAATAAAATTTATAAATGTATATAATATAATCAAAGTGAGTAGTTAAGGCGTGGGTGTAGATAGTGTGTTGATTAAAATAAGTAATGAGAATGTAGTGTATAAAATAATCTTGTTGACAAAGTGAAATTAAGTAACATAAACTGTGGTGTGTATATATTATAATTTATGTATATAATAATTCACTTGTATGTGTAAAAGTGTATAATTAAGTAAATAAAAAACTCTGTGTCGAGTGCTCAACGCTTTAGAAGGTTATAAATCTGAATAAAATAGTAAAGTAATTATAGAGTGTAGTGATGTAGTGTTAATTACAATAGTTCCTCTCATTTTATAAAATTTAAAACAGTTCCCTAAAATCTGAATGGTTACATAATCCCTAATTCTCTAATAATAAATAAGATAGACAGTTAAATGTATTTGTTAGTGTATGTTATATTAATAATAATTATGAAAAAGTGATTAATAACCTACATGTGTATATATAAAATATGTATATAAAATGTAGTTAGTTCTTATATAAATTATGGAGAAGTAATTATATGTATAAGATACATTATACTTATATAGTAGATATGTAGTTGAAATAAAGTGTCAATATACCGTGAAATGTATGTATATAATATCGAAAAAGGAGAGTTAGATGGTTAATAAAGATAGTGTGTGTGTATGATGATGTGTAAAGTATAGATATAGTGTGTGTAAGTATGTTGAAGTTGTTGTAGTGTGTGATAAGAGTGATAATAATAAAATAAATATTAATATCATATTTATAAGGTATCAAAATAAAATGAAGTTAAAATAACTATACTAGTATTAAATTTACAATTAATTAATAAAAAATCATAAAATAATATAAAAATATTAATAAATAAAATAATAAATTAATTAAATAAATAAAATATAAATATTATTAAAAATAATTATAAAAAGAAAAACAAATGATATAAATTTTATTAAAAAAATTATTATAGTAGTAAATCTTATAAACGGGCTAAGTAATTATAGATTGAAATAAGTTAAAAAATAAAAAAATAAAACAGATAAAATAAATGGTTCTGCCATGATCCGTCACTTCTGGTTTCAGTAGATCTAATATTTAAGCTAAAGTAGCAGTATGGCGGGTATGAAATTATAAAGTATAAAGACTATTGAAAAATGAAGGAATAAAGTTATAATACCAATTTTAAAAATTTTAATAATAACAGTTTCTTTATTTACCGTTTTCAAAGAGTTTTCAGTCATATTAAAGCTTAATAATGCAGATAAAAAATGAGAGATTCCCGAAACTCCAATTATTACATACAAAGAAGCACGCATATTAATAAACTAATACCAAACTAGGTGTTAGGTAATAACAACTAATTTTTATTTTTAGATTTATAATAATATTTTAGTTATCTGCTTTTTAAAAAAATTTATGTATAGTAGAAACGCCGGTATAACGAAAATTTTTTTTTTATATCTTAATATCACTATTTGATCTTGAGAGAATGGACATGTAAATACTTGCTCCAATTAGAAAAAATATATTGGGTTCCAAAAATGAAAATTAAAAATATGTTTTATTTTCCCGTTTGTGGGCGAGAAAATTCCCCCGATATTTCCTAAAAAACAAAATAATATTCTTTTTAACTCCCTAATTTCCCCACCAATTTAAAAAAAAGATTCAAAAAAAACGAATATCAGATGTCGATTTTTTTTTTTTAGTGTTAATTTTTTTTTCCTATTTTTATTTTTAAAAAAAATAAAAGGCCTTTTTTTCACTTTTTTTTTAGTTAATTATTTAAATATTATAAAAACAAAATATAAACCAAAAATTAAAACGAAGTAGAAAAATTGTACAATAATATTTGAATTATTTTATCAGTCAGTCAGGAATTGTTCAAAAAAAAAAATAAAGATTATATAATTATAAAATAAAAAAAAAAGTTAGTTATATAAAGACACAATTTGTTGTTTCGATTTCTTTCAACTCATTATAAAGGCATTTTTAACAGTTTTCATCCAGTGCCCCATTTTGTTTAATTTATTAAATTATGTTAAGCTTTCAAACTAAAAAAGGTAAAAACGTTAAAAGAAAAAGTTAGATTCTTCTTTTTTGAGCGTATAAAAACATGTCATAAAATCAAAAAAGAGCAAAAGCCAAAAGGTTAGTTTAAAACTGAGTCACCAACGCAGCCAACCAAATTTTAGATGATAATTAAAACGCAGTAAACAAATTCAGGAAAAAAACATGAAGTTATACCGAAAAAAAAAATAAGAATTACAATAATATTTTGCATCTTTTTTTTTTAATAGTATATATTTTTTGCGAGAAATAAAAACTAATTTAATAAGAAAGTTAAGTGGGAACCCAACGCAAAAGTCAAACCAGTGAATACTTCGAGGAAACTAATCATATTTTTATCAAGAAGTTTTTAGAAGAAGAAGTAAAAAAGAAGAAAAGAAAAAATAAAAAAATAAAAAACACTTGTTAGACAAACTAACGCCAAACTAACTGTTTATTTAGGATTATAAAACAACATTACACGAAGAACAAATACTTAATTAAAGAAATAAAAATACAATATGAGGAGGAAACTCCTAAAAATATTGAGACATAAAAGGCTAAAGAATTATTTTTCTTCAGATGAAGATGGAAATTTTGCAGAGAGTAGAATAAATTCCAAAAAAAAAAATTTAAAGAAAATTGCTCATAACTGATTTTTAATTTATAAGAACTATAAAATATTAATAATAATATAAAAAATTATTAATTCAAAAATATAAAACTATCTGCTAGATTAATTTGAAGGAGCGAGTATGATATGGTATTTATTAAACAGTAGAATAAATCAAAAAAGGAGAATAAAACAATAAAAAATAGGGTAAATAAGTAAAAAATTAAAATAAAATAATTAAAAGGGAGAAATAAAACTAAACCGTCAAAAAGAATTTTTTTTAATTACATAAACATTTACTATAATTTTATTTTACAAAAGATAATTAAAAGAAAAAAACAAAAATATAAAATAAAATAATTATTAATAAATAGAAAAAATTTAAGAAAGAAAAAACCAAAAAAGAAAATCCCCAAAATAATTTAAAGAAAAAATATAAAAAAATGAAAACTTCCCTAAAAAAAAATAGTGAAAACATTATAAAAATTATGAATACCATAAACAAGAAATAAACCAGCTTCAAATGGACAAAGAAATAAAAGACAAGAAAAGTGATTTAATATAAAAACGAATCGCCCAAAATTGACCAATTTTTTAGCATTAAAAAATTAAAAGGAGAGTTGAGGAGTTACAAGATTGCAGTAAAGAGAGATTTTAAAAAAAAGAGAAAAATAAATTTAAAAACACTCAAAATGTTTATATAATTTTTATCCATGTATTTATTAGTTTAAAAAAGAAACACACAAATGAAATATATGAAGAAAAAAGTAGAAAAAGTGAGAGTCATAAAGTGAAAATCACTAAAAAGGAATAAAGCAAAAACAGTAACGGTCACACGAGATATAGTTACAGCACAGTAAGCACAAATTAAATATAAATGAGAAAAAACAAGAGTCACACATACTTAAATAAAACCTTCAACTATATGGATTGTTAATTAAAGAAAAATAAATAATAAAAAGAGTATATATATATTTCTAATAAATAGTTTAATTCTTAAACCTAACCTCTTAACCAGTGTTCTAAATCGTGATAATTTAAAACGAAATTTACTTCAAATTCCAATCTTCAAAGAGCGTCTCCCCGGAGGAGTAAGGAGTAAAGAAATAATAATATGCTGGAATAATAAAATATATTATATTCTAAAATACTAGATGCAAGATTTCTATAAACTAAAAATGAGAGATGAGAAGACATATGTTGTTATTTATAATAAATAATAATAGTAATTATAGATAAAATAGAAATGAATTAAGGATTAGAAACTAAAGTATGAAGTTGAGTCATTCAAAAAGTGTGAGGCATATTAAAAATAATATAATTTAGAGAGATATATCTATATAAAATATTATATAAGTGAGAGTAGAGAAGTTAATAAAAATATACTTAATAGAATTTGAGTAATCTTGTAGTTAAAAGATATAAAAAGTAGGTCTTTGTAGCAATAATAAGTGTGTATAATGAAATATATATAATGTAAAGTGTCAAAATTAATTTTTTAATGAGTATGTTATGATAAATACGCTGCATTACGATGAGATTGTAATATAAGCTATAATATTATTATTGTAGCAGTATTAATTAAATTTAGAATAAGTGTAGAAATTATGTGTAGAAACGAAAATAATACTCTATATTGTTACAAGAGTTATAAGGATATATAAAAAAATTTGTGATTTTAAATGAAAGAAAACTTTGTAAAATTATAAATAATTAACATAGAAGATAAACGTATAGATGATAGAGAGGCTGCATGGGATATGGGGGACATAAATAAAAATATTAACGTAGAAAAGATTAGACTAATTGAATTTATATAAGGGAGAGAATAATTTGATAAACATATATAAAACCCATTTTAGGTTGGCATGTCGGGCTCAGGGGAGTTGTAACTAGAAAAGGCTTGAAAAAAAGTGGCAAACTAACAGAAATTTGGACAATATGTAGGCATACTAGACACTATGAGCACTATAGAATAGAGCATACACAACATATAGGCAACAACAAAATATGAAGGAGAGCACATAACAAAATTTGGGAAAGACACTAACAAATGAGTAACATATCATTGGGCACTCACTTGGCACTCACCTGGCACTCACACTGGCACTCATCTAATACTCATAGAACTAAAAAGAACATCACAGGTACCTTCTTACGGTGTTGGGAAAACAATCAAAGCCAATCAAGTTAGCGTGGGTGCAAAAATTGACCCATTGGCAATGGAAGGTAAGGCGAAATACTCAATGGTCAAACAATGTTATAAGAACATGACAAAAAAGGCGCATCAGTCCCTAAGGAAGGACAAAAAATTTACCGTGGGTCAAAATTGACCCATGGATATGGCAAGGTCAATGGTGAAATAACCGAATTATATTCACTTGGTCCTATATTATTTTAAATATTTAATTCATAGGTAATTATGACATTTAAGACATCAAAAAATGGGCTAAGCCCTAAAGGAAAGCCAAAAAATTAACCGTGGCCAAAATTGGACCTCATGGTATATTGGCAAGGAAGGTTAGAAAGGAACGAAATAATACATAAGAAAGATCAAAACAAAGGATAAAAAGAAACAATCAAAAGAAATATTTATAATCTGGAAGAGCTAAGCACAAAATAAAGAAAATCATAAAAATTAATTAACCAGAGGGGAGAAATAGAGTAACAAAAATAATAGAGACACAAAAGAGAATAACAAAAAGGGGATATAGGATAACACCACAGAGGAGGAGAAAGAAAAATATATAATCACGATAAGGAAAACAACAAAAATTGAGACAACCAAATATAGGAAAGAACAACAAAAGAGGAGGATACACAAAAAAATTAACAAAAAAGTAAAGGAATCCAAAAATGAGGGAGACAAACCACAATGGTAAATATAGGCAAAAAAGTAAGGTACCAAAAACAAGAGGAGATTAAAAGAACATATCAAAAAATAAAGAGGGAGAGAAGCATACAAAAAAAGCACAAACCCTAAAAAGAGGGAAAGAGAATCACCAAAAAATATTAAAAAAAAATTAACACAAAAACACAAGAGAAGAACAAAAAATGGCACAACGAGAGATAACGAAAAAAAAAAATAAGGAAAGAGGAAGTAGAGAAATAAAAAAAATAAGAGAGAAGAGAGAGGAGAAATACGTAACAACGTTGCTGAGGGCCAACCGGTTTGGCACCCTCTTCGAAGGTTGCCAAAAATTTAGGGTTTACACAAAAAATAAATAAGGTTTTCAAAATATTATGGGTTCTTTAAATATTAGGAAGCAAAAATTAGGGTTCTCAAAAACTTTGGGTTTTCCCTAAAGGGTTTCAAAAAATTAGGGTTGCCTCAAAAAATTAGGGTCTCAAAAATTAGGGTTCTCAAAAAATTAGGGTTTCAAAAAATTAGGGTTCTCAAAAAAAAAATGCCGTGGGCCAAAAATGAACCCATGGAAGACCAAAGGGTGGTCGAAAAAATTAGGGCCCAAAAGGTAAAGGCCCAAAAAGGGTCAAAGGCCCAAAAAGGTCAAAGGCAGGTAAAATCACCCTCAGGAAAAAAACGTGGCGGTCAGAAAAGGTCAAAAAAGGTCAAACAAGGTCAATTTTTTACCCCAAGGTAGGTCTCCAATTTGGAGTAAAAAATTGGGGGTAAAAAAAAAAAATGTAGGTGCGGAAATGACTCCCCTACTACTAACGGTCCAGGGTTAGATATCTCATTTAGATGGAATCCTAGGTACGAATTACCTAGAATATTTCCCATCCAATAGTAGGGCAACACCCGTGATGTTCAAACTATAAACATAATATATATAAAATTAGATTAAGAAAAATATATAATTTATTTATAATGCAATACAATATTATATCACATTATATATTGTATAATTTTATTTTTTATTTATTATTATTATTATTATTATTATATTTATATATTTAATATTATTATATATATATATATATATATATATATATATGTGTGTTTGTGTGTGTGGGTGGTGTGTGATTTGTGCGTAGCGGTGTGTTGCGCGGAGGTTGCGCGTGTAGTTGTAGGTGTGTGTGTGTGTCTTAATTTTGATTCGATTTTAATATTATGGAAAAGTTAATTTTTTTTGTTTTCAAATTAACACTATTAATAATTAATTTAATTCGATTCCTTTATTCATTCATTTTTTACTTTCTAATTTAAATAAATAATTTGTATAAGTATTTCGTATTTTATGCAAAAAAAAATTTAATTTTTATTGATAACAATAAATTTGTACGACAATTCATTTAAGTACAACGGTAGAAACGTCATACAAGAATAAGAATTTACAATAATAAAATAATCAATAAATTATGAATACTACAGAAAACATATAATAATTATAATCCTCATATTGGCAGGAAAGAAATAAAATTAATATAAACAATAATAAATAAATATATAATAATTACTAATAATAAAATATAATATAATAAGTATAATATTAAATAATAATAAAATAATAAAGAAAACATATAAATATTATATTCATATCATATTCAAAATCATTATCAATAAAATGTCAAATACTACAAAAAATACTATAAAATAATAAATAATAATAATAATAATAATAATAATAATAATAATAATAATAATAATAATAATAATAATAATAATAATAATAATAATAATAATAATAATAATAATATAATAATATATAATAATCAGAAGAAGAAAGAAGATTGAAGAAGAAGAAGAAGAAGAAGAAGAAGAAGAAAAAGAAGAAGAAGGATAGAAGAAGATTATGAGAGAATAAAGATAGTGAAGATGACTATAGAAGATATAAAGACAGTAAGAAAAAAAATAATGATAGTAATTTTATATTAATAATAATTAATAATAATAATAATATATAATAATAATAATAATAATATAGATAATAATAATAATAATAATATAATAATAATAATAATATAATAATAATAATAATAATAATGTTAAAAGATTTCTCCCTCAAAGCCCGTAATAAAGTCTAATAAATTTATTTAAACTCACCTTTAAAAAGAAGATAATAATAAAACAACTCCAATAAAACACATTTACAATCAATAAATCAAACATCTATCTTATATTAATTAAACAGCAATAACATAAATATATAAGAAGAAAGATAGGAAGAGTAATATATGAAAAAAAAGTTTAAAATATTTTGATCTCATCGCAGTTATCTCTCTCAAAGATTCTGTCAATTCGTCTGCCAAAGTGTCTACATGAATCTGACTGATTTCATAATTAATACAAAAGAAGAAAACGTATATGTATATAAATATAAATATATATTTTTATATATATAATATATTAATATATATATAATATATATATTATATATTATATACTATATATATAAATATTATATATATAATAATTTATATATATATATATATATAATTATTTTATTTATATTTATTATTTATCTTATTTTTTCCTTTTTTGTTCTATTCAATTATTGATTAGTAAATCGTTTTTCTACATTTTGTCGCTTGTGTTTGTTATTTCGTTTGTGACTGTGTTTTTCCACATTAATCATTTTTTTGTTTTTTAAGATAAATTTTTATGATTTATGATGTATATGTCAGATGATGATCTACGGTCCATAATATTATTATTTTTTCTTTAATTTGCATTTTCATAAGTAATT
>JABUQX010038767.1:0-7500 GCA_015478945.1 Trachelipus rathkii
CAATAGGTACCGCAGCGGCAGGTGTTCGAGGGAACGTACCACTCGCGTAACCACCTTTACGGCGCCCTCGTAGCACAAGGGGTGCTGTGTCTGCGCACCGAGTTTTGTGTTGCATGTAGGTAACTTGAGATCCAAGCCTAAATCGTTTGAGGTGCTTCGCTTCTTTTCCTGCCGGCACATCTGTTCTGTGGAATTCCTTTTCCATCTCCTGTGTTTCCTGCTGAATTTAATCTCCCTCACTTTACAGCCTGCGTCTGTGCTCATATCTGCGTAATTTACGCTAGCTGATGAAATTTTAGCGTGCAACACCGACAGCCCGCTCCTTGAAAATAGAGGCTACTTCCCGTGACGTGGTGTACAACCTTGTTAAAAAAAAAAAAAAAGGTATGCTTGCCTAGTCTTTGGCCACCTAACAGCCACAATAAGACCTGAAGGAGGGGCAAAGTACAATCATGGTCTTATTACCGGAGATCAAGGTATCATATAATTTGGGAAAACTGGAATCGAAAGTAAAGGGGCCCTACAAAGTATTACTTGATTTACAAATAGCAACGGAGCTTTGCATATCTCATGCAGGTAAGCACGGCAACCCGGTAGCGGAAATTTAAAGAAATAGTTTAAGCAAGTGTAATTGATTATACCAATATATGTTGGAGCAGCGAGAAGCAAAAGGAAGCGAAAGAAAGCCATGAACACGAAGCAAGAGATAGAAGTAATAAAAAAACTATACGCATAACACTACTAGTTTTATTCTTATTTCAGGAATTATATATATGCTAGCCGAACAAGGACGGTGAACAAAGAGTACGCTAGTTTAGTCCGATTTAATTACATAGAATATATTATCAAGTGTATTCAGGCAGTGAAGATTGAGCAAAATGAATAAATAATTATTAGTAGATGTAATTTACCCTCTCCGCCACTGTAGGCATTTTCTTATCTGTTGCCTTTCGTTATCTATGATTGTTTGTAATAAGCACGTTTAAGCATGGGTAAGGGAAGTGCTAATCCTGCAGAAGGAACTTTTTCTCATAAAACAGTATTAGCCTAGAAACTAGGAGCATCAATGGTTTGAAAACTCTCTGTGTGTGTGGCAAGCTACCAAGGTCACCACTTTGATCCAGTAAGTGATCAATTATCTTTTATGCGTATATTAAGAGTGAGGTAAGGCGGGGCAGGCGTGTCAGATAGTTCCCGGACAAAACGTGTACGATCGAGCGAACTTACAAATATTTTGCAAGTGTAAATTCGGCAATCACCAAAAACGAAATGGCATCTGTAATGCCACGTGGAAGCAATGGTATTTAACTTAAAAACTATAAAGAATCTAAATAAACCAACCAAAGTGGAAGAGCTTGAGGTCATTTGATTGTAAACGGTTGATGATGAGTCTGCTGCGGGCTGCCCTTCAGGCATCGAACGAGAAGCGGGATTCTTGTCGTAAAAGCTCAGGAGGGTAAAGGTTTGCGCCAGCGTTGGGCTCCAGCTTAGAAACCAGGCTACTTCAATTATATAATATCAAATATAAAAATTACCTGTCCCCATTTTAAGTACATTATTACCATCATTGCATCTAATTATCCATTTAAGTCAATAATATTTCATTGGTGCTTTTAATAAACTAATGCCGCTATCAAGCTTTCACTAATTAAACCCTTTTTTAAATTAATCTTAACTTGGGCTGGATCATTATCAGTTTCATATATATATATATATATATATAATATATATATATATATTAGTATATAGAATATATATATATATATAGTAATATATAATATTATATAATATATATATATATTATATATATATAAATATATAATATATATATATATATATATATATATAATATTCAGAGGGGATCTACAATCGTGCTGGCTATCGTGCTTAGCATGATTTGTTATTATCAGAAATCGATCGATCATCTTCAAATTTCGTAAAGTTACGATAAATTCTCATTCATTTTTTTGACGAAAATAGATCACCGAAAGAATACTCATAATAAAATAAATTATGTAAAGATTAAACAAACGTGAAAGAGGAATCTCGCACTGAATTTTTCAATCAAATTATAAGGGTGACTGCTCCTGCTTCTCCGAAAAAGTGGAGAGAAAATTTGAAGACAGTGTCCAACACATAATCGTGAATTTAATTTTTTACAAGTTGTTTTTTTTTCCTACCTAGGAATCTAATAAACAATTTTTCATTTAAAAAAAAATAAAGTAACATTTACTGTTCTTAATGCACTTTTCGGATAAAAATAATTAATATATTTAAATTCAACTAATATATTAATTTGAAAGAAAATCAATAAGTTACTCCATAAATCAATTGTAAATAAAACTGTAAAATAGGGATAACTCAAACATCTAATGTGAATAATTATTTTGTGTTTTTAGATTATAATTATATAATATATATATATATTATATAATATCTATATATATATATATATATATATATATATATATATATATATATATATATCTATAATACTATATATATATATGTATAATATATATATATATATATATATATATATATATATATTAAATATATTATATATATATATATATCATATATATATATATATATATTATATATATATATATATATATATATATATATAATATATATATATATATAATAATTATGGTTAATAATTATATGTCAACTGATTTGTTTTAGACTGATTCTGAGATGTATGGAACAAAGTATTTCTTGGCCTATTAATTTGCAAATAAAGAAGGTGAGAAGGTGTATAATCTAAATTAATAAGACAATAGACATGGATTATTTTTCCTCCAAAGACGAAACAAAGAGTCAACAGACACAGAAAAGGGAACGTAAAGTTACGAAGAACGTTTTAGAGAATTCTCTCAACTAACCTAATTTTTTGTATCTTAATAATATTTAGAGGACAAAGAAAGAATCCAATAAAGACAAGAATCTGATAAAAAAGAACAATGACCATTATAAGAAAAAAATTAATGCAGCTAGCGATAACAAGGAAAATGATAAATATTTAGGAATGCGAAATATTAAGAGAAAATTTAGTATAAGTTGATTAACAAAATAAATTAATATTAAGTTTTGACTAAAGTATAATTACTTTAACTTTTCTTTTATGACGATTAATAAAATTTGGGTATTTTATTTAGATAATCAAGCCTTCATAACTTTTTTAATTAATTAAACATTAAGAAAAATTATGAAGGTAATGTTAGGGAATATTAGATTGTATTAATGAAAAACGAATGAAGAATATATATAATAGTTTTAGTTCTTATTTTGTGAACTAATTTTATTAATTCGTCAAAATTAATGGAGAGTAAAATCTCCTGTGACTCATTCATTTAAAATGGGGGCCAGGCCTTTGAGTACTCAGCATTTATGGATGGAGAAAACCGGATGCTTTAAAAACTATACGTTTGAAGCGTCTTTTTTGGGGACTTGGATGGCTAATGGTTAGAGGCCATCCGGCTATTGATAAACTCTGCGACGCGAGGTCAATGTTCGAATCCGCGTGGATGCTGAGAGTACAGTTCCTGTGACTCATTCATTTTGTTGTTTCTCTCGAAAGTTTTAATAATAATTTAAGTGAAGCTTTTTATTGGAAGTCGTTGTTGCTTTTGGCATTCGAAAACTTTTTCTTTTTCTATTATATTATTTAATTTGGGTAGCTATTTGTTCCCCAGGTAGATTTTATGATATGTTATTATTGATATGAGGGTCGCTTAACTTCCACGCTCAATTAGTATTTTATTTTATAATATATTATATTAATGTTTCTAAAGAAATGTGTTTAATGGTAGTTATTATTTAATCTTTTAGGTAATTAGGTGCCGGAAAATGGCTAATCCTACTGAGTATCGATGATTGTTTAATTACAAGATAATCGATTTTATAATATTGTTCCCCTCAAACAACGTTGCCATGTCTTGAATGGTTTGGCGTAAGGTGCATGGCAATCAATATTTCTGACTTGCTTAGATCCTAAAGAGATCACAAGTCAAAAGTGCCAATATAAATACTTTATATGAGTATATATATATAGTTATATTATATAGTATATATATTTTATAATATATATATTTATTATTATATTTAATTATTATTAGGTCCTGTTTGTTTTGTGTTGTGTGTTTTGCTTCCTTTTGTTTGTTTGTTGGTTGTGTTTGGGGTTTTGTGGTGGGTGGTTGTTGGTTGTGTTGTGTTTGTGGGTTGTATGGGTTGTGTGTGGTTGTGGGTTTGGTGGGTGTGTTGCGCTTGGGTATGTGGTGTGGGTGTGGGTGGTGGTGGGTGTGTGGGTCAGGTTGGGTTGTGGTGTGGTTGTGTGGTTGTCGGGTGTGTCGTTTTGGTTGGGTTGTGGTCGGTTTTTTTTCTGTGCGTGTGTTGGTGTCGTTGTGGTGGGTTTTGGGTGTTTTGTTTTTTTGGCCGATTCTGCTGCTGTTGGCTTATTATATATATTATATTATATAATATATATATATATATATATATATATTATATAATACTATATAATATATATTATTATATATATTATATTTATAATATATATATATTTATATATATATATTATATATTATATGATATTATATATATATAATATATATATATATATATATAATATTATATAGTATATTATATATATATATATATATATATATATATATAAAATACATATATATATTTATATATATATATAATATATAAATATAATATATATATATATATATATAAATATATATATATAATATATATATATATATATATATCTATATATAAATATATATTATCATATTTTTCTTTTTCTCCAATCTAGTTTGTTCTTCTATTCTCCTAAATTCTCATAAATAAATCATTCTTTTGTACAAGATTTTTAATTTCTTTACTAATCGATTAATTTACTTTAAAATGTTAATAAAAATATTATCGAAAAAACAAATAATTTGCGAGTCACAATCGAAATTAGAAGCTTGGCAAATTTATCTTCTAAAAAACCATTTTAAAACTTTATATATATATACTATATATATAATATATAGATATATATATATATATATATATATATATATATATATATATATATATTATATAATTATTATATATTATATATATATATATATATATATATATATATATACTATATATATATATATATATATATAAATATATATATATATATATACATATATATATATATATATATATATATTATATATATATATATATAATATATATAATATTATATTATATAATATATATATATAATATATTATATAAATATATATATATATATTATATATATATATATATAGTTATATATAGACTATTCAATTTCTCTTAACCTACAGAATAAATTTTCATTTTTTCTCTATAACAATTTTCAACTTCATCTCTCCAAATTGAAAACCTAAACTACAATTATAGTATAAAAGAAAGTTCGTTTAGATTATTATTTTACGGTGTTCTTTATATAAAAAAATAAAGGAAATTGTTTTTCTTCCTTATAAACATATGCTTTTACTTATCGCAACTATAAAAGTTTAACTTTCCAAACAAAATAGCAAATATCAGTTGCGTGCGTAAAAGTCGCAACCGCAAAAGCAGCGTAGTCGCAAAGGCGAAATAGGCCTGATATGACCAAATAACGGCGCATAGGCGCTAGGCCGCATAAGCGCTAGGCGCACTAGGCTTCTTTGCTTTGTCATAACAGCTCCCCGTTGTCTTTACTATTATAATACAGGGTGCGGCAGAACCGATTGAGCAATTTTGAAGAGTTATAAAAATGTAATGGGAGTACATAGAGATGACATGTTATTATACTCGAGGTTGGGAGTTCTTACCATTTTTAATCCTTAAGTTCTGAAAATAATGTCCTCAAGATGGCCCCATTATTAGCAACACACTGATGGAGCCGTTCTCTGAAGTTTTGAACAGCACGTTCACACATATAGCGTGGTATTGCGTTGACTTCTTCAACAATTCGCTCCCTTAGCTCTGGTAGGGTGTGAGGGCGACTTTTAAACACCTTTTCTTTCAGATATCCCCACAGAAAGAAATCACAAATGCTCAAATCAGGTGACCATGCAGGTCACCCTACATCACCCTACTACCAGAGAGACCAGACGTGCCGAACTTCTTCTCAAACATGAGTGATTTCGGGCTGTGTTGAAGCTTAGCCCCACTTGGCTGGACCAACAAGTCCCCCAGCCCCAAATTTTCAACAATCTCTTCCATTTTTGGATGCACGAAAGTGTTCAGCATGGTGACATAACGTTCTGAATTTACGGTCAGAGTCACTCCTTCCTCTTCAAAGAAGTATGGGCCTATAACACCAAACCGTGATACGGCACACCATACCGTTAGTTTTGGGGAATGTAGTGACCTTTCCTGGATAACTCAGGGGTTATTTAATGCCCAGTAGCGGAAATTTTGCTTATTGACAGCCCCACACAGGTGAAAGATGTCGGCTACTGAAGAAGGCTGCCTCGGGAGGGATCTGTGCAAACATTTGCGCACACAGATCTCGGTGGTTTACATAATCTGTTTGCTTCAATTCCTGAAGTGAGTGCTTCAGCGAGCTGTCTGCCATGCATGTACGCCAACATGCTGTGCATTTACCCTATGGTATTCGTTTAGTTAAAAAAAGGAAATATATACGCAATTACTAAAAAATAATTCTTTTCTGAAAAAAGTCAAACTTTTTTTTGAAAATTACATTTATGAACAAACGAAAAATTTACGTTTTAGAACCAAATTTATTTGTTACCCTTTAGTTTAAATAAAACATTTAAGTTAATATACACCTAATTATCAAAAAATATTTCATCTTTTAAAAATATTCTATGTAAATGTAACCGAAGTCAAAGATTTTTACGTTTTCGAACAAAATATATTTATATATTTGGGTAACAAAGATATCGGAAAAATTACGATTATCGGGAAAAATAATCGATATCTAATAGGATTAACTTTTTTCGGACTATTACCATCTTTTATTTCATAAATCTTTATTCTTATCATTTTATTTAGTTCATATTATATGATAAATTCAATCCTTATATCCATCTACTAAAATTATCTCAAACTAGTTCTAATTTTTGCCTTAAGTGTGCAACAATTCTTCATTTTTTTATTTTAAGCTTTCTTACAGTCTAATAATTTTAATCATTTATAAAACATCTTATTTAAACTCCAAGATAATATTTTAGTAAAATTTATGAGTATTTACTACGTTCTGAATTTATTGATGAATAAATATATTTATAAACTTATTTTAGTTACTCTTAAATCTTTAAAACAAAATGTGTAAATATTTATAAAAACTTATTGTATTAATTTTGTAGTTATTCACACGTGGAAACTCATTTTTCGTTCTTAACTTATGCATTTACTTATTCATCAGCTTATACAGGATAAATAAACTCGAATTTTCTGAGTGTTCAAGCAACTAGGAGTCGTCTCTTAAAGAAATGTTGGCAGTCCTCTAAAACT
>JABUQX010038767.1:12500-20000 GCA_015478945.1 Trachelipus rathkii
TTGATTAAAGGTCAAATTTTTACTAAGATTGTATATTTTTACATACCCCTAAATCAGTAAATCAGTAAATTTTAAGCCTCCAACCTACCCTCCTGTTCAATCATGATCTATTGATCTATTGATTCTAATCATATCTATTAATCTATTGATTTAAGTCAAAATTTTACTAAATTGTAACGTTTTTTACATACCACTAAATCAGTAAATCGTAAATCAGCCATCCACCACCTCTGTTCCAACTCATCGAATCTATTTGATCTATTGATCTATTGATCTATTGATTTAAGTCAAATTTTTTTACTAAATTGTACGTTTTACATACCCAAATCAGTAAATCAGTAAATCCTCTACATCACCGCCACCCTCCCTGTTCCATCCTTGGATCTTTGATCTATTGATCTTATTGATCTATTCACATTTCGAGTATCATTTTGTATTAAAACTAACTTAAAACAAAATTACTTTATACACTTGGATCAGCAATATATGCTAACGTAAACAAAGTTTTCACAATTAATAAAGATTCTTGCATCATTGAACTAAGAAAAAATAATGTACAGGACAAACCTGGCACACCTTAAAAATGAATAAGCAGTCAACATTAACAAAGTTCCACACTTAACATCCGTAAAGTAACTAACATTACATCCAAAAACGTAACCTAAGTCACACTTTTTTTTTTTCCAAGCATATCTCTAACATATCAACTAAGAATAATGACATACACACACGCACACACACAACAAATAAAAACAAAAACAATCACCCCACAACCAACACAACACACACACACACAGACACACACACACCAACATCACACACAAAAGTAATTTTCGTTATAAACCATGAAAAGTTAAAATTTGTAAGTAAAAGCAGGATTTTAAGAAATAAAAATAAAAAAAAAAAAAAATAGGAAAAAAATTAAAATTACAACTTGTAAAAAAAAAAAATTTTAAAAAATTACAATAAAAAATTAAACAATTAAAAATTAAATTAAAGTTAGAAAAATTAAAAAATTAAAAAAATAAAAAACATTAAAAAAAAAAAAAAAATTAACGCAAATTATAAATGTAAAATAACTTACCAAAATAAAAATAAAGTTAGAAAATATTTAAATAAAAAAAATAAAAAAAAAATAAAAAAAATAAAATGAAAAAAATGCAAGTCTTAAATAAACTAGACATTATCAAAATAAAAATAAAAGTTGAAAAAATAAAATTTAATATAAAATTGAATCATAAAAATTGAAATACAGCCAGTTAAACACGAAGTTTAATTGTAAAATAAAACTTCTAAAACAAATAGTAAACAGTAAATGCATGTTTCAACTTAGGAAAAAAAAATTATATTACTTTACATTTAAGGAAGAAAATGAGATTTGAAATTGCAATGTCACTTCAACATTTAGAAAAACGGGTTATCTTTGGCAAGATGCAATGCAATTGACGATATGTAATGTTAGAACAGAATCAAGTAGATTAATAGGTAGTGTAGTGAAGTAGGATTACATGACACACACACACACACAAACGCACACATCATATACATTAACAACGCATAAATACAAATCCATTCACATCCACATACCATACACACATCTTACCGAAAAAACAAAACGCAATTTTTGCAGTCTGCACATGAAACGTACATAATTTTTTATTATCCAGACAATCTTGCAAAAAAAATTAAATAAAAATTTAAAAAAATATATATTTATCTGCTTATGCATGTCACATTTAGAGTATAATTTTGTATAAAACTAATATAAAAACAAAGTCTTTATACACTGATAATTCAGCGAATAATGCTAACGTAAACAAAGTTTTTCCCATTAATAAAGATTACTTCAGCATCATTGAACTAAAGAATAATAACGACAAACCTGACACACCTTAAAAATGAATAAGCAGTCAACATTAACAAATTTCCTTAACCACAGTAAGTAACTAACATTACATCCAAAACGTAACCTAGACACAATTTTTTTTTTCAAACATAACTCAAAAAAAACAACTAAAAAAAAAATAAAACACACACACAACACACAACACACACACACACAACACACAACACACACACACCACACACACCACAACACACACACACACAACACCACACAAAACGTAAATTTTTAACGTTATAAAGATGGAGGGGATGGAATCCCTGTGTGATTAAGTGATTTTTTTCCGAACTAAACAAAAAAAGATAAAAAAAAAATAGAAAAATTAAAATTAAAAAAATAAAAAAAAAAATTAAAAAATTAAAACAAAAAAATTAACAAAGTATAAATGTAAAATAAAGTTAGAAATTAAAAATAAAAAAATAAAAAAAATTAAAAAAAAAAAAAAAATTAAACAAAAGTAAAAATGCAAATAAAACTTACCAAAAAAAAATAAAGTTAGAAATTAAATTTATATAAAAAAAATATAAAAAAAATAAAAAAAAAATAAAAATTACAAAATTAAAAATAGAATAACAAATAAAAAAATAATAAAAAAAAGTTAGAAAAAATAAAATTTAAAAATAAAAAATAAAAAATAAATAAAATAATAAAATTAAAATCAAAATATAAATTTAAAATAAAAACTTATAAAAAAAATAGTAAACAGTATAATTTGCATGTTTCAACTTAGGAAAAAAAAATTTATATTAGTTAGCGTTTACTAAAAAGAAAATGAGATTTGAAAATATAAATGATAGTCTTCAACATTTTATAAAAAACGGGTTATCTTTGCAAGATGCAATGCAATTGACGATATGTACATGTTAGAACAGAATCAGTTATGTGAACAGTAGTGTAATGAAACTAAGAATAAAATGACACACTCAAACATATCATAGAAATGTCATGAAGACACACACAACACACACTACACACACACACACACACAACACATACACACACACATACACATACCACACACACACACACAACACACACTAAACATAAATATTTTGGTTATCAATATGAAATGTTATAAAATGTTTTAGTAAAAACAAAAAGTTTTAAAGAAATAAAAATAAAAAAATAAAAAAAATAAACACAAAGTGTAAATGTAAAATAAAACATATATAAAAACAAAGTTATAAAAAAAAAAAAAAAAAAAATTAAAAAGTAAAATTAAAATAAAAAAAAAATTAAAGGCAAATAAAACAAATAAAAATTTAATAAAAAAATTAAAATAAACAAAAATAAATAAAAAAAAAACTAAAAAATTAAAAAAAAAATTAAACAAAGTATAAATGTAAAATAAAGTTAGAAAAAATTAAAAAATTAATAAAAAATTAAAACAAAGTATCAAATGCATAAATAAAAGTTCCGAATCCCCAAAAAAAAAAAAAAAAAAATTTAAAAAGTTTTTTTTTAAAAAAAAAAATAAAATTTTTAAAAAAAAAAAATTAAAAAACAATTAAAAAAAAAAATTAAAACAAAGAAAAAAAAAAAAAAAAAAATAAAAAAAAAAAAAAAATAAAAAAAAAAAAAAAAAAAAAAAATAAAGTTAGAAAAATAAATTAAATAAAAATAAAAAAATAAAAAATAAAATTAAAATAATAATATTTAAAAAATAGTATAAATGTAAAATAAAAACATAAAAAAATAGTAAACAGTAAATGCATGTTTCAACTTAGGAAAAAAAAATTATATTAGTTAACGTTTATAAAAAGAAAATGAGATTTGAAAATATAAATGTTAGTCTTCAACATTTAGAAAAACGGTTTATCTTTGCAAGATGCAATGCAATTGACGATATGTACATGTTAGAACAGAATCAGTTATGTGAAACAGTAGTGTAAATGAGTTATTATTAGTTAGAACACACACTCACACACACACACACACACACACACATACACACACACACACATAGGAATATATGCTAACGTAACAAAGTTTTCACATTAATAAAGCTAACATAGCATCACCTGAACTAAAAATATAATGTACAACGACAAACCTAAAGCACCTTAAGCACGAATAAACTGCTTTAGGCCTCAGCCCGAAGGGCTGAGGCCTTACCCCTCCTTCGGAGGGTAATGCGCTTACACCCCCTCGGGGTGATCCCCCTCGCAGGATTCACAACCTTTCAAGGGGCTCATCCCCTGGGGTTTTCTCAACGGAAAGGTAATGAATATATATATATATACTTGTTTAATGAAAACTGTTTATTCGTAAGTAGTTACGTTTTCTTAAATATTACTATGACAATGTTGAAATAACACTGATTTACTAGAGAAATGATGAGTTTTTGTAAGATATTACTGTGTTAACTGACGATGATGTGTTAGAAACGTGAGCCTAGGTTAAGTTTTTGTTGAGTAATGTTAGGTTTGCCCTAGACTTTTGCTAATGTCTACGTTTATTCATATGTCAAATGATGTTATACTCGAAACGAGTGACACTTTGATGAAGATAGTGTCAGTTATGGTAAAATTTTGTTAAATGTTACTATGTTAATGTAAAATTAATCATTGATATGTTAAAGACATGCTTGGAAAAAAATTTGTAATACCGGTTACGTTTTTGATGTTGTTGTTAGTTAACTTTACTGTTGTCAGTGTGGAACTTTGTAATGTTTAGCAGTTTGTTCGTGCTTCAAGGTGCTTTAGGTTTGTGATGTACCATTATATTTTTTAGTTCAGGTGAATGCTATGTTAGCTTTATTAATGTGAAAACTTTGTTACGTAGCATATATTCATATGTTGTGTGTGTGTGTGTGGTGTGTGTGTGTGTGTGGTATGTGTGTGTGTGTGTGTGTATGTGTGCGTGTGTCATTTATTCTTAGCTATTACACTAACTGTTAACATAACTGAATTCTGTTCTAACATGCACTATCGTCATTGCATTGGCATCTTGCAAAGATCACCATTCTTTCTAACAAATGTTAAAGACTAACATATATACTTTCAAATCTCATTTTCTTCACAGAATCATTCACTATAAATTTTTTTTTTCCTAAGTTTGAAGCATGCATATACTGTTTACTATTTTTTTATGTGTACCTATGTTTCATTTACAGATTTGTGCAAAAAAAAAATTTTTAATTTTTATTTTTTATTTTGTTATTTTTAAATTTTTTTTTTAACTTTATTTTTTTTTTTTTTTTTTTTTATCTTTTTATATTTTTTTGATTCTTTATTTTTTATTTTTTTTTTATTTTTTATTTAAATTTATTTTCTATTTATTTTTTTTTTTAGCAAGTTTTTAATCGGGATTCAAAATTATACAGTACTTTTTTTTATTTAATTTTTTGATCTTTTCTAACTTTATTTTACATTTAATTACTTAGTTTTTAATTTTTTTATTTAATTTTTTAGTTTTTTTTTTTATTTTTTTTTTAATCTTTAATTTTTTTATTAAAATTTTATTTTTTTATTCTTTAATTTTTTTTTTTTTTTTTAATTTTTTAACTTTTTAATTTTTTTTTTTTTTTGTTTTTTTTTGTTTATAACTTTGTTTTTATATAAGTTTTATTTACATTTACAATTTTTTTTTATTTTTTTCTATTTTTTTATTTTTATTTCTTTTAAAACTTTTTTGTTTTACAAGCAATTAATTCTTTTTCATGCTTTATAACGTTAAAAATTTATCGTTTTGTGTGGTTGGTCGTGCAGGTGTCTATCTGTTCCTGGTGTGTGTGTGTTGTGTGTGTGTGTGTGTGAGTGTGTCATTTATTCTTAGTTCATTACACTACTGTTCACATAACTGATTCTGTTCTATCATGTACATATCGTCAATTGCATTGCATCTTGCAAAGATAACCCGTTTTTCTAAATGTTAATGACTGACATTTATATTTTCAAATCTCATTTTCTTTTTATAAACGTTAACTAATATAATTTTTTTTTCCTAAGTTGAAACATGCATATACTGTTTACTATTTTTTTTATAAGTTTTTATTTTACATTTATACTTTGTGTTTAATTTTATTATTTTAATTTTTTTTTTTTATTTTTTTTTTTTTTTTTTTTTTTTTTTTTTTTTTTTTTTTTTTTTTTTTTTTTTTTTTTTTTTTTTTTTTTTTTTTTTTTTTTTTTTAATTTTTTTTTTTTTTTTTTTATTTAAATTTATTTTTTCTAACTTTATTTTTTTTTGGTAAGTTTTATTTTGCATTTATACTTTGTTTAATTTTTTTTTTTTTTTTAATTTTTTTTATTTTTTTTTTTTAATTTTTTATTTTCTAACTTTATTTTACATTTATACTTTGTTTAATTTTTTATTTTAATTTTTTAATTTTTTTTTTTTTTTTTTTTTTTTTTTTTTTTTTTTTTTTTTTTTTTTTTTTTTTATTTTTATTTCTTTAAAACTTTTTTTTTTTCTATGTCAATAACATTTTAAGTATTTTCATGACGAATGCCTTAATATATAGATCTCTCAGTGTGTTGGTGTGTGTGTGTGTGTGTGTGTGTGTGGTGTGTGTGTGTGTGTGTTCGTGTGTGTGTGTTGTGTTGTGTGTGTGCCGTGTGTATGTTATTTATTCTTTAGTTGATAATGTTAGAGATATGCTTGAAAAAAAAAAAGGTGTGACTGGTTACGTTTTGATGTAATTTAGTTACTTTGTTGTTAGTGAAACTTTGTTAACTGTGACTGCTTATTCATTTTTAAGGTGTTCAGGTTTGTCGCTGTACATTATTTTCTTAGTTCGAGTTATGCTATGTAAGCTTTATTAAAGTGAAAACTTTGTTACGCTTGCATATATTCGTTGGTCTGTGTATAAAAGAATTTGTTTTTATGTTAGTTTTATACAAAATGATACTCGACATGGTGACTAGATCAATAGATAATTAGATCAATAGATCAATAGGTGGACAGGAGGGTGGCGGGATGGTAGTAATGATTTACTGATTTACTGATTTACGGGTATGTAAAACGTTACATTTTGTAAAAATTGACTTAAAAATCAGATACGATTCCAATAGATTCAATGATCAATAGATCATGATGGACAGGAGGGTAGGTTGGATGGTTTGATTTAACTGATTTACTGATTAGGGTATGTAAAACGTTAAAATTTTAGTAAATAGATCAATAGATCAATAAGATCAATAGATCAATAGATCAATAGATCATGATTGGCCAGGAGGGTAGGTTGGCAGTTTGATTTACTGAATTACTGATTTAGGGTATGAACCTGATAATTTTAGTAAAAAATTTGAACCTTCAATCAACTAGATCATAGATCAATAATCATAGATCAATAGATATGATTGGAAGTAAGGCGTGGGTGGATGTGGTTGATTTACTGATTTCTGATTTAGGGTATGTAAAACGTTACATTTTAGTAAATTTGATTAAACTCAATGTAATAGATTCAATAGATCAATAAGAAAAAAGATCAATAGATCAATAGATCCATAGATCACGGAGGCCAGAGTGGGTGGTTTTGATTTACTGATTACTGGCTTTAGACTATGTAAAAACGTAAATTTGTGAGATAAACATAAAAAAAGTGTAAGAAATTTATTTATTTATTTATTTATTTATTTTTTTATTTTATTTCT
>JABUQX010038767.1:27500-53829 GCA_015478945.1 Trachelipus rathkii
TTTTATAAAATATAGTATATTGATGACAAGCAAAACAACGATATATATAAAAATAAGAATTTATTTGTATATATATATAATTATATATATAATATTATATATATATATATTATATATTAGCTATATATATATATATATATATAATTAATATATCATATATTATATATATAGATACCTATTTATATATATATAATAGATATAATATATAAGTTTAATATATAGTATATATATATATATATATATATATATATATATATATATATATATATATATATGAATTGTGTTTATTTAAATTTCAGCTAAAAAACCCCCTCTGGGTTTCGTAGTTTTCGTAGTTTCGTTTGTTTCGAAGTTTCATTTCGAAATTTCGTTAGGTTACGTTACGTTATTATGTAGTTTCGTAATTTCATAATTTCATAGTCTTATGTTCATTTTTATGATTTGATTTTCATTTAATTAAAAATACAAATCTAAGTTCTGAAATTAAATCTTTGATAAACATTTGCAATAATTAAATATTGATAAATTAGAACTGTAAAGAACTAGTCCATCATTAATAATAATAGAGTAAAAATATTGTGATTGTTAGACCACAAGAAAAGATACAATTATATGCATAAACTTTAATAAAGTAATATAAGGAAATTGGTCTTTAACAACCCGTGTGAAAGGGCAGTCAAGGAGCATTCACTGCTTGGAATGAAAGATCTGGAGTTATCTCTCATTTTTAACCTTAACAGAGAGGTGTGATGGTTAATGAATTCCGCTTTATAAATTTGAACCAACCAGGGCTAAATACCCGACCTAAAAAAAAAGCCTTCTTGACTTATTCATAACTCCACCAGGATAACTTAAAATTATTTTTACCTCTAGAAAATAATATATAAAATAATATATAAATCTATACACAAACTGTGTACACATAACAGCAAGACTTCAAGAAGCTGAAACTTTTGATATCAGAAAAGACATATCAATAATAATAAAAGTAATTTGCAACGTCCAGATTGACGTGCAAAAATTTATAGAAAACTCTTAATAAATTACAGTCCCAGTATCACAAGGAACTTCTAACCATAACTACAACCGTCACGCCCCTCGGCTTCATATTATATATATATATATATATATATATATATATTATATACCATATATAGTAGTATATAATATATGTGTGAGCTTACCCGTGAGTGGTGGAGGGGTACTATATATATATATATATATATATATATAATAACTATACTTTATATATATATAGTATAAATATATAATAATATACAGCCGATAATAATATCACTATATCAAGCTATATTGAGGTATATATATTATATATATTATTATATATATATATATTACGTATCGGCTTATATGTTTACTATAATTGTCTGGAAAGTAATATATACTTAATATAGTATTAGTACTATTATTATAATACACTATATTATATATATATATATATATAGATATATATATATATATATATATACGCTATATAGCATGCTATCTCACTTGAATATATATAAAATCGCTTCCTCCACTCTACTATTTAATAAATCGCCCTCACCTCACCCCTCAGTAACCATCCTGAATATACATACTACATCTCCTCACTCACTCACTACTCACACGTATAGCCTACGGGCGTGGCGTTATCAGGCAAGGGGACTAGTAGCGGGTGAGAATTATGACTATAATAAATATTATATCACTATAATACTAGTGAATACTACCTTACTACAATACTCTGTACTCTCATTAACTAATATAATATTATACCCGTAGTATAACTATAATTTAATACACGCACCACCTCTACTATACTTCGTGATATATACTATCATATATGATATATATATTATACTCACTTACGTATATATACTCACGTATATTATATGTAACCCTACTACTATATATAATAGTATATATGATATATACTTACTATATATTATATATATTTCATACCTTATATCACTATAATATATCACTTTACTAATGTTATATATTATATATTTTATATACTAGTATATAACATACATATTCTAATATCAGTACATAGTACATATATACCTATTTAATTCTATAATATACTATATGAATATTAATATATAAATCTAACCTATATTTCCGTATATAATGTCATTTTATAATAATATACTACTGTATATAGTACTGCCGCTATATATAGTATATATATATTATATATATATAGTATATATATTTATATTATTATATTTATTATATACTCTATATATATATATCTATATATATATATATATATATATACCTATATTATATATATATATCTTATAAAATACTTATACTATATATATATATATATATCACTTCCGTAGGCCGTAGCCCCGATTATATATTCACTTGATATATATTATATAACTATATTACTCTAATACCTATAACACCCTATATATATCGCGCGCGCGACAAATATAAAGTAGCCGGGTGAGGATCCGCTGCCTAACCCAATAATTTTTTACGGCTTTTAAAATAATTCTGAAACCTTAAATGTTTTGCTTACCACAAAAAAAATTAAATATATGTAAATTTATATTAACCGCTCTAAAGAATAAAGCCTCATCTTTTCATCATAAAACATTAAAAGAAAAAACAGACACAATAACTGAATTAGCTATAATGAATAATTGACATTCATATTTAGAAATTTCTCGCATCCCTACTCTGATCGTTTAGGAAGTAAACAATCTTTCCACGAGAGACATAGATACGAATGAAAACGTCCTTTTCTATACGTCTAAAGTTAGTTAAGACTGAGGGCGGACCTCGTCCTCTGTCTCTACTATAATAAATCTGATAGGACCCATAATCGACTACCTAGTATATGACACCACTTTCGTTTTCTTTCGCGCCTCCAAAATAGTTCTACGAATATGTGTGGCCTTGGTGCGTTTGTTTTGAACTTTTTTGTATAAAAATGTTGTCTGATTGTTCTGATATTTGAATATTAATTTTATATAACTTTATTTAAGTGGTATTCTAGCATTATATGCATAAAATTAAGGAAATAAGAAATCCGCGTAAGTGTAGATTTTATTATTAAAAGAAAAAACGCTTTTCAAAATTATCAAGCCAACGACTGCTCTATTTTAAAAAAATGATTAGGCCTAAGAAATTACTCAATTGGAATTTGATTTAAAATTAAGTATTTTGGTAAATATAATGAAAACAAGCTTTCATACAAATTTAAATAGGTACGTATTATAATTATTAAAATATGTTTTCGATGTTTCGTTTATCTATATATAAGATATATATATTAATATATATCTCTCTCTATATATATATATTCTATACTATAGGTATGATGATCGAATATACGTATATAGTACTCATAGAAAATATATACGGCTATGACTATAAAAATATACTCATGTAGTGAGTAGTGAGTAGTACTCATATATGACTATACTGAAACGATACTATGAGTATAGTAGTAATTATAGTTATTATATATCAACTCTGGCTTTACCCAAGGTATTTCTTCTAGGTGTTACGCAACTTATATAGTCTACACTATATATACGTTTAGATACTCAAGTAGCCTAATATATAATATAGTTATATGATCATAATAGTAGACTACGTAGTGATACCGTATATATATAGTGAAGTAGTAGTACATACGCGGTCGCGGCGCTCACTATATGAACTACTAAAATAGTATTCATGCCCCATAACTACCATAGTAGGGTATCTATAGTCATACTATATACTTATAGTACGTATATATTATAGTATATATATCAGGTATCAGTACTAGGTAATAGGTGAGTACGTTATATATATGTAATATAAGGCGGGCAAATATTACTTGAGTACTCACTACTACATAGTAATAGAAAGCTAATAAAGGGTGATATAAGTTATATTATATATGTACATATATGTATATAGTACTACTAAGTATAAACGTGAAGTGCGGTGTTACTATATCTAATATATGAGCGTATGTAGGTATAGGTCATACGTTACCATGAATTATGCGTACCTATAGTAATATAGCGCTGATAAATACTATGAATGAGTCCTATATATTAACTATGGGTACTAATATATAGATAATAGGTATACGCACTATATATATCATATGCATATTATATCAAGAACAATACGTTATACTAGGTATCATAACTAATCAGTTTATCCGGAAAGTTACCGAACGTCACCCGCATTGATTATACAATACTCTAATGGTTATTATGCCAATAGGTTACGGCTACTCCTATATATATGACTTATATATCTATATATCATGTAATGATATTAAATAGTTCCTGACGTACTATATTAATAGTGCCTGCCTAGAGTCGAGTCTATTCGGTGATGGGATGACCGGTGGGCGTCCTAACCCTGTGAAATATGCAATGTGTCCTTAAAAACCCAACTTCGACAAATCCCTACGTATTACTTCATATAAATAACGACCTATATACTATTAAGTATTCCTCTATGCTTTCATATACGTAGTATTATACCATCTCGATTCTATACTATGTCCTTGTATGTATACTAATAATATATAATATATTAACATTCACCAGAAATACATAGATATTTACTATATTAAATATATAATACAAAAAAGTGGCTGGAATAAATAACTACTCAACACATAATAGGTGGTCATATTATATAGTATATGGACGGCCTCAAGAATAACTGATAGTAGTAATCGTGTATTTCAAGGCGTTGCGATATATATATAGTATATATATAACTAGTGTGCCCCTCGAGTTTATGAGTACTATCACTAAGTAATAGAATACTCAACGCTGTACTCCCACTCAGTTACTACCTGTAGATGATAAGGTAAAGTAGTAATGCGTTCGTACATATATAAGTACTATGAGTGTGATATATATAGTAGTGACTGTCGTAGGTACTAACCTGTAGTACTTGATTATAAGAGTGGCGAGTACTATATTATACGCCAATTGATATAGGGTGTATATATCGTATATATATATATAGATATAAATTATAACTGTAGCGTACTAACTCCTAACCTCTCACTCCTAACTCACCCCACTAATGTACGGTATCGCCTCTAATATGGGGCTGTACTATGTGAGCTCGTCTTAATAATTGATACCGTGATACCTTATATAGAGTGACTATAAGTATATACTTGTAGTAACTCACGTCCGAGTAGGAGCTATGCACTCTAGGACCACCATATATACCGGTTCGTGAGACGTCTACGCGTAGATATAGCTACTAAAGGTATGGTGGCATGGTATACTATATATAGGTACTAAAGCTCATGATATAGGTACATGTAGATGAGTGAGGTAGTGGTAGGAATGTAGGTATAACGCCTAGGTTAGCTGATAGGTCCTGCTATATATATATACGGCGCCTGCATGCTACAGGCCAAACTATCTACTTATACTTTTCGTAGTATTAATACACTTATATATATACCTAATATTCATATAACGTAAAGGTATGGTATAGGCATATTAATATACAATTATATAGTTTAGTCGCTTACATACTTAGTAAATGATACCTATATACTCATAGGTACTCACATAGGCTAAGTATATATATAGTTAAATAGATTATATAATGAAATAACCGGTAAGTAGACAAAAACACCCCCTACCTATTATGAATATAGTGTTAGCCTCACCTCTAGTAGTATATACCCTGTATATATGAAACAATACTATATATAATAATAAATATATAAAAATATAAATTAAAATATAATAAACATATTGGTTAGATAATATATATTAAGGTAATTATATATAAATATGAAGGAGTACCTAATAATACCAAGTAAATAATAATTATAGATACAGTAGACTATATAAGTCCAATATAAAACCTACATACGATAAATAGTAAAAATAATACTCAAAGCAAATATATAATAAGTATATAATAATATATTATAAAAAGTGATATATATATATATTATTCTCTATAAAATAATATAATATTAGCGTAGAATCGACATATACAAGCACATATATGGATATGCATATATATTACACTGTAGATCTACGCGCGTTTCTGACTAAGAAGTTGAGTCCCCTACATCTCCAATTTGTATGTAGATAGGAGCAATGAAGCGCTTTCGCCGTGTAAAATAGTTGGATGGGTGGTTTAGAAGTCGCAACCTAGATGATGATTTCTATG
Source organism: Trachelipus rathkii (assembly GCA_015478945.1). Lineage (NCBI taxonomy): Eukaryota > Metazoa > Arthropoda > Malacostraca > Isopoda > Trachelipodidae > Trachelipus > Trachelipus rathkii. Next base: position 33,687 of record JABUQX010038767.1, read on the forward strand.
CAGGGCCTGTCATTTTGAGTAGAATTGTAATTTATTTGGTTCTATTCGATATGGAGAGAATAAGCTGGGAACCGATGCTGTGGAGCCATATGTTAGATTTTGTATACATAAAGAAGTTCTGATTTATAGACCTAGTAGCGAGCTTGTAGATTTCCCTATTTCCTGAACGTTGGTCGTCGTGTGGAAGGCCGATCGGCGCGCTCGTTATAGAATTTTCGGTTCGCGCTATGCGGAGGTAGATTTGGTCGATGTGTTGGGAGAAGATGTCATATGAGTCGCTCGTAGAGGTAACGTTATTAATCATTTTCTTGTTCGGAAGGGGTTTGTTGTTCAGTGTGAGTTATGGGATGGAGGAGGATTGATATGACTGTCAGTGGTCTAAAAGATCGGTGATGAGCAGCATTGATAGGGGGGATGCGGTTCATTCTGATAGTGAGGGATTAACCAAGTTTTGCTAATAAATGTAAGTATTTCCTTGGCGATATGTTGTAGTGGACTCTAGCTTGTACCACGTTTTGGGTGCTGCTCGGGAAAATAGGAGCAGCTGATTGTCGCCCGGACTAGTACAGTAAATGCATTGTGACTCCTGGATGGGTTTGGGATGTGGGACGAGATCTGCAGTGAAGAGGGAAGTTGAAATAAAAAATAGAAGAGAGAAGAGTGGCTCCCTAGAGAGGCAACGCCATTTTGTGTAGGATTGCGTAGATTATATGTCGCGCGCTCTCGCTCTCTTTGTATACTCAAGAACTATATGCAAACGAAGTTGGTGCGCGCGACGATGTAGAACAAAAGCGATTATTTTTCCATCTCAATTTTCGTAGTGTGGGAAAGAGGCGAGAGATTGTTTGTTTGAATTAAGGCAGTGTGTGCGGGAGGAACGCCGATCTGTAACAAGAAGTAGCCCTATGTTGTATTAATGTACTAGTGCAATCGGTGAGTAATAAGATCGTAAGTCCGCCGGAAGAGTGATTGAGTTGAACGCTTATATGATGTGAATAAAGTGTGTACAGGGACGGTGAGGGCTGCTGTGTGCACGATGTTGGCTTTTGAATCAGTGATTGGAAAGTCTGGGAGATGACCATGTATTGTGCAATTTTATTTAATATTAATATTCTCTAAGCAATTTACTGATGAGCAAAGCAGAGAAATTGGGCTATAGAGAGAAGGGGGAATTGGGGTCTTTTTTTGGTTTGAGTTTAGGGATTATGTATGCTTGTTTCCAGATTGGGGGAATGTAGTTAAGTTGCCAAGATTTGTTGAAGAAGTCTGTGATTAGGAGGATTGCTTTTTCTCCGAGGTGTTTTATGTGCAGGTTAGATATGAAGTCTGGTGTTGCTGTTGAATTTTGAGGGTTTTAATGGTGGTGCTGTTATTCATGAGTTGTTGTGAAATGGGGGTGGCAGGTGTGGTCTAATTGAGTTTCTGAGTTGTTTTTTTTTTGTTTTTCCTATTATCGGGTGTGTTGGTTTACGGGAGATGTTAGCGTAATGTTTAGCAGGACTGTCTGATTGCTGTTTTGGGGAAGGGAGGGAGTTATTGGGTAAAGATGGGGATTCGTGGGATGGGGGGGGTTGTTTCGAGAGTTGTTTAATTTTTTTGATGACTTGCTTGGTTTTCTTATTGTCTATGAGCGAGATGTTTTGCTGTAAGTATTCATAAAACGTATTTGTAGTGTTGGTGGTTATGAGGTTAGAGATTGGGGTGTTTAGGTTTGTTGTTTGATTAGAAATGTGTGGGGTATAAGGAATGAGTTATTGAGAGGGTTTCTTTGTTTAATGAGTTGGATGAATATTTGGGTTGAGTTTGGGGTTGTATGATTTTTCTGTGGCCTTTGTGTATATAAAAGGTTTGCAGATTTGATGATTGTATTGTTTTAGTGAGCGATGGAGGTGAGAGGGGATGTTGTATCGTGGATTTGTTGGATTAATGTGGGTTTCGCATATAGTTAGAGTATATGCGGGCCAGTTTGCTTTTTCGTAGTTAGTGTAAGAAGTAGTTTTTTTGGGGGGAAGATTGTTGGGGGGAGTTTAGAGAAATAAGAATAGGAAGGTGTTCCGATTGTAGGTCAGTAATAGTGTCCATGTTAGTAAGTAGCTGTTTAGGGAGGGGGAACAGAATAATACGTCTTGGGGAGTAGGGATTGGTGACTTGGGGAGGGTCGGGTGGGAGGTTTTTTGCATTAGGATATTTAGGATTCTATTTCGTAAGGATATGGTTGCCTCGTGGGGGTCGGAAGGGTAGTCTTTATCCAGGCCAGTGTGGTGGCGTTAAAATCTCCGAGAATGAGATTTGGGTATGTGGATTAAATTGTTAGTGGGGATGTGAGGGTGTGTTTGGGGAGGATTGGGGGAGGTAGAGGTCGCGCGAATGTAGAGATTAAGATGTTATAGTGATCTGTTCAGCGAGGATGGAAGCAGGATTGGGATCATATTTATTTTACGCTCTGCCGTTTGTTTGCAGCGCTCCTTAGTAAGCAGTATGGAATTTTTGAGGTGTCGCGAAGTTGTGTCTGTGGTAAGTAATGTTGTTATGGATCAGTGTTAAGAGGGAGTGCTTGGTGGGTGGGAGGGGAGTAGATGGCGTCATAACCAAGAACGGGGGAGTTGGAGTTGTTTTGGGCGGAGGAGAGTGTTTGTATGTGGCGTCCAATGAGCTCGTGCGTTATTCTTGTAACTCTGATAATACTTTTTCATGTGAGTAGATTTTGAGGGAATTATTAGTATTGTTTCCTCAAGTCAATATTATTGGTTTGTAGGCCAGGTTGATATTTAATTGGGTAATATAACTTGCCGCCTTATGGGGGTATATGTCTCTTCTGGTTTGTCTGCCGCAGCGCGCAAAAAACTTTTGCTCAGACATTAGTAGTTTTGAGATAGGGTAGTGCAATTGTGTCAAAGCGGAGAAGCCTGAGTAAGAACCTGCATCGTTCTTCCATAGTCAGAATACTTAATAGATACTTCTATATATTATAGTATGGTATTTGCCCTTCCTGGTAACTTCACAAGCTCAAATTTCTAGAAAGCTCATTCTTATCCCTAGCCATTAACATGCGCACCACATGTTAAACTCCTTGTCGAATGACTTGATCATCGAGCGCTCAAAATCTTTGAGTGCTCAACCGCATGTTCTTTTACCCTCTATATCGCCCCTAGTCCGTTCGAAGGTGGACTATGGCTGGTAGTATATTGTGTCAGACCTCCCAACCTCTTACTTACACTTGTTATGATCCCATCCTCAAAACGAGGCGATTTATTCCTCCACTGGACCTTTTCCGTTTCGCCCCCAGTATCCCCCGGGTGTAGATCACGTATTTATTAAGTGATATGTATAATATCAACTGTCGATGCTGACTCTCTTACTTTAATCCGAAGGAATTACATCTCTATATGATTATCATATTGTACTAGATAGATGATATCTTCGCTTGTATCAAATATACTATACACAATTATAACTCCTCGTCTATACTATATATATTATTCTGCCTTACTGTTGACTATAATCTACTAGTTCTTGAAAGATATATATAGTAATATCTACTTATCTATGTATATAAATCTCATCATTAAATGATTTCTATTTATGTTTACTGATTATATAAATATTTATGCAATTACATTTATCTTTTAATTTTCTAATAACATCTTTAATTATATCTAAATCTTTAAATACATCCTCTTTTGACTATAGGTGCTGCTATATATCTCTTCTTTATACGAGAGATGAGATAAATATAAGGCTATTAATTATACCTTATCTATATATCACATACGACCCTCACTACATTTTCTTTATAGGTCTCTACCTGATCCTCTCTGCTCATCCTATAAATCTATATTCACATCACTACCTATGCTCTTTATCTCTATTAGTATGCGACTCTGCACTTTCTCTTGTCTTACTTCTACAGTTGTCCCCACCAGCTCCTACGGGCAAGCCCTATTTCAACAGGAGGGGTTGTGCACACTCTCGCAATATTCATTACTAACTCAAAGCTACGCAGATGAGCACAGTGACCCAGGCTTCATAGTGAGAGAGAGATTAAAGTTCAGCGAGAACACAGAGATGGAAGAGATATTCTCACAGAACAGAGGTGGCAGAAAGAAGGAAGCACCGCAGCGGACTAGCCTGGATGTACACAATATCAACACAAAACTCACTCGCCGCTGACACAGCACGCCCTTGTGCTACGCAGGGCGTTTCTGTTCACATGGTGGTGTACTGCGAAGTGATAAAAGCTCCCTCGGAGCCCTGCCTCTGCTGGTACCTATAGAAAAGAGATAAAGCATAGGCAACACGCGTTGCGCCCCGCAACGATAAGAAGGTCAGTGAACTGGAATAGTGTCAGAACAGTTTATAAGCCTTGGCCTTTGACTCGACCCTATCCAAAAGCGGGGTGAAACCAGAGCCGCCCCCAGATTAGAGGCAGTTACTCTCATACAAGGCGGATGAGGCGCCTTGTATGCTGGGAGCAATGCTGAAAAAAAGTTCTCGGCAGCTCTAAAAGAAACTCCCAGTTTCTTTGAGGCCGCCCTAGCAAACCATTGTGGATCATGCCAGTGAGTTTAAACGCTTATGATTATACCAAAGACCATTTTTGGTTATGTTAAGAACCAATTTAAAAAAGTATTAGTTGCATTAATACGGACACATCCGATGTATCATCCGATGACAAAACAGGAATTAATATATTTTTAGATGGATTGTTTATGACAAAGGGTTGGTCAACTAATTAAAGAGATGGAAATTTTACATAGTAAATATAAGAAAGGATTTATTGGTGACAAGTTGGCGCGTTTTTAAAGAATTGAATTTCACAAGGTGAGACGACCCACCAGGAAATTCTCTATCAGATCAGCGAGAATAGAATCGGAAAGATATAAGCAGAGGCAATTCTAGAAGTAAAAGAGGGGGCAGATTTGAAATGAGTTGGAAAATAGAGCAAAAAGAAAAAAAGGAAGAATAGCCGCTATAGAAATAAGCTCGGACGTAATCTGTGACATTTAACACGAATTAAAAAATAGGCTCGAGGATTTTATGAATCCGTGTCTACAGAAGAATGATTGGCGGGACTATCGTACTGTGATATTAGTATAGTTATAAAAATACTTGATATTTATAATGAAAAAGATTATTACATATGGGTTTGTGATACAATAGAAATGTGTAATTAAGATTTAACTGGAGTACATATTAAATAACAAATCCCTTAGTGTTAGGAACACTACTTATATGCAATTAAGAAAATAATTATAAAAAATAAAAGAAAATAATAAAGTAATTATCACCAATATTACAATCTCACGTATTAAAACAAATCGAAATGGACAAAACATAATTGAGTACAAACTTTTGAGAAAGAAAATAATATTTATGTAAAAACATAGATTAGTGAGCGATACGAGGAGTGTGATAGCAAAAAGGAGGAAGAGCTGAATTATACCCATAAAAGAAAAGTAGTATGATTGGGGGAGAAAGACTCATGTTATTTTGTGTGAGCATAGTACGTATCAGCGTGCCTATATAATACTCACGGTATCAAAATTAGTACCTATGGATTAATTAATATCTAATGATGTCCATACCACGCAATAGTCTCCCCCGTATATGGATTTATCATACTGATGAGCTGAATACATATAAAACCATATTAAATATTACTCTAAGTTTAGTATAGGATAATATAAGTTATATCGTCACAGTTTATAGACTTACTCGTAAGCTACCGTAAATCTCTACACATATATACGTTAACTTTAGCTATACGGAAGAAGTGAATGTATAAGATTACATAGTAATATATATAATTTTGTAATCATTTAATAAAGAAATGAGATAGTTTATGTAGAGTAATAGTAGGTTATTCTCAATAAGTATTTACTTATATATATTATAATAGATATTATAGTAAATACAATATATGATTAGTAGATAAAGCTATATACCTCTAGATAGTTAGAGGATCCAGAGCGGGCTTCTTTATTTACGTATATTAATATATATAAAGTATTTGGAATAAATTAGTATGTACGTGTACTATCCAAACTGGAGGTAAATAGATTATTTAATGATATTGTAAGATCATTATGAGAATATATTAGTTATAAAAATTGTACAGTTTTTTAAAATTAGAGATGACTTGCTGGTCCATGGGCTCTATGAGAGTAATCGATTTAGGAGGCAAGAAGAGCTTGAGAGTATTTAAAGTAAATTTAAAGCCTTGAGTTTACGTGACTTTCAAAGTTAATCGAAGAATCTTCAACCTGCTGAAGATAAAGTATAATAGGAGTTATGTAAAGGTTTATTTTGTGTATCTAAAACTCTCGAATTTACAAGTCTATTTTGTGTTTAGTGAACTTATTAAAATTTTATTATAAGTTTATTTAAAGCCCTTTATTGTTATTTAGTGGTCTAATTATAATTTTTTTGTAGTCGGTTTATTGGAACTTGAGGATTTAACAGTGTGGGAGTTAGATTGTTGATGGTAAAGTTGATTATAGTTCTCTTATTGTTTATCGTAATAGTCATATATAGTCTATTGGTGTGGTTTAGTCTTAGGAAGGTTTTATTAAGTGGTTTTAGGAGTGCCTGTATTGTTATCGGGGTAAAGGGATATTTAGATATCTTATTTAATTGGATATCATAAAGATCTTCTAAATGTTTTCTCTTGGCTTATTCTTAAGTTTTTCTGGTCTAGTTGTGTCCGTTTGGGTTATTCTTTTTAAATTCTTTTACTTAGAATTTCGGTGGATTAAACATTTCATTTACCGACTGAATAAAAATATTAGTATAATGTGGGTTATTATTTTATTTTAGATTGGGAGTGGTTGTTGTTGCTTTATTTTTATTTATTATTATTATTCTCATTCATTTATTTTATTATTGATTATTGTTAATTATTTTTATTTGTATTTTACATTGATTAATTATTAATATTATCTATGTGGGAGGTATTATTGCGAGGGAGGTTAGTTTTATTTGATTATGACATATATATATCATACTATAGTGGGTATTTATATTTTTGATGAGGTTTGTTTACTAGATAAGTATATATTATTTTATTTATATGTATATTGGTATATTATTTGATTTTTTTATGGTTTTTATATATCATATATAGTAGATAGGTAGGCTTTTATATTATCGAGTTATTGCTGATATTTAGTACATGTTATTACTATATTTATGTGTTATAGCTTATGGGTATGTGTTATTCCGGTATTTAATGGTATATATAGTATGGATTTTGTAGTTTATTTGAGGAGTAGTATTATATTTTATTTACGAACTTAATTATAATAATTTTAGTTATTGTATTATAGGTTTATTATTGTGTCGGAATGATATTACTATGGCAAGTGCTAGTGATATATAGTGTGATAGTTAGTTTAATTTGGAGTATATTTGGTTATTATGCTAGTTGAGTTACGAAGGAATAGTCGTTTAGGCTCTCTTTTATTTTTTTAAGTCTTTTAATTCTCATACCTATAAATAGTTTTTTGAATTGTTGATATTTGGTGTAATTGGTATGTGCCTTTTATATGTTATATTTAATTGGAGTCGACAGAGCTCGACTAAAAGACCCCAAAAGAAAAAATGCAATGATTCAATAGGTTTCGTATTGTATTGAAGGAGAAAATTTTTTATGATATGGAAATAGGTTCGAAGGTTTTGGCAGTCACCTTAGGTGAGGTAATTTTTCTTAGCAGGATATGCAGCGATAGCTATTTTTTTTATATATAATTCCTATTGCTGAGTTTAGTATATTGTTGCCATAGTTTTTTTAACGGCATAACAAATGATTATATTAATTGTCGTAGTAATGAGACATTAATAAAAGATATTTGTTTATACAAAACATGTTTGCTTTATATTGTATTCTATGTGATGAAGTCTCTGTTATTAATGGGGGTGCGTAATTATTAGGGTGCGGGAATATTATTTATATTACGTGATGGGAGTAGTTCTGATGTTAGTATATTTAGGATGGGTAGGGGGGGGGTATGAAGATTTATTTATTATTATTAGGTATTATTATTAGTATATTTTGTGTTTTGTGTATGTTGTATGGATATATTTTATGGATATTATTATTATTAGTATATTATTATAATGTAGTATATATTGTTATAGTATGTGTAGTTAGTTATTATTTTAGGTTTTTGTCAGCTTTTTTTCTATTCAGGGTGTTTTAAGTAGGTTTATGTTTATTATTGGTAACAAATTTATTTTTTGTAGTATTTTATAGTTTTTGGGAATTTTTATACGTCCTTATAATATTGTCTTATATTTTATTAATGTATTTTTTTTATTTAGGTGTTGGGGATCTAGTGAATAGCTGATTGAATATTTTTAGAGGCGGGTTATATATTTTTACGCTGATATATTGCTTACTTTTTTTATATATTTATATGTATTTTATAGTGTTTTGTTTAGTGAGTATATTATAGTGATATTAGATATGAGTCTTCTTTCATTCAGAAAAAATGTTATATTTAGTGTTATATCTTTACGTATTACTTATGAGTTTTGTAGCCGTTATACTAGTAAGGTTATGATACGGTAATAGTATAGTTGGGTGTTTTCTGTGATAGTAATGAGTATATGTATTAAGTTATTAGGGGTTTACTGGCGTATTTGTGATAGGATACGTTAGCTATAGTAGTTAGGTATTAAGAGGGGTTCGGGGTTTGTAGTGAGTATTTTTTGTACGAGTTATAGTGAGCTAATATTTTAGGCGTATACGTTTTAGTTATATTTTGATGAGTATATATTCGGTAGGTGTGGGCCTAGTCGCGTGTGGCGTTATTTATAGTTAGTATTAGCGGTCGTTATTTATTTATAATTATGAGTTATATGGTTTTATTTGGCTTATATTTGTACATAATATGTATACTATAGTTACTTAGTATTTATATGAGTATCATTGGTGATTTGGTTGATTAGTATTGTATTTTATATTGGTGTTATGTAGTTATTTTATTTACAACGTAGTTGTTTAAGCTTTAATACAACAGATATATTAAATTGTCTTTTTTTTTTTTTTGGCTTGTTTGGGGTTGGGGGTTGTGCGTAATATTATTATCTAAGTATTTTTTATAGTGAAATTGTTATTATCTATATTTTGTGTTTGTTTAGGTTATTATTTATTATTTATTATAGATATATTTTATTTATTTAGGGTAGTATATATTTTAGGTTTATATATATCTATGATATGGGGATTATGTAGGACTTATCTTTATGATTATTTGTTTTGTATATATGGTTTTTTTATTGTGGTGTTATTATACTAGGTTTTTTTTTTTTTATTATTTGGTATATTATGTATTTTTACTTTGGTATGTATTCAATTAGTTTAATTATTCTTTTCTTTGTATTTAATTATATATTGTATATATATATATAGTGAGGTAGGGATGTGTTATTTTTACTGCGATGTATGTTTAGTGATTATGTGTGTATATTATATCATTTTTTATATATAGTATGTATATATGTTTTATTTAGCTTATTTTTGTTTTTGTTATTAATTAATTTATGTAGTATTATTGACATTTTATAGGTTTGATATATATATTAACTATCTTTGGTCGGAAGTAGATATAGTGTGTATAGGTATGTTTAAGTTGTTAGTGAGGGTATTATTAGGTATTATATATTAGTATACTATTATGATATTAGTCTATTTTTTATTTAGATTTTTATTAGCATTATTTACGTTGGTATGTATATGAGTTTCTATATTGTTTTTTTTTTTTAGTATATATTAAGTTTATATTTTTTTCTATTTATACTTAGTATATAATATTATATTATTTTATTTAATTATATAGTTTATATTTATAGTATGTTTTTATTACTATTTATTTTTTATTTATTATTTATATTTTATTGTTTTGTATTTATGGTTTAGGTTTGTATGTTTTTTTTTGTATTATTACTATATAAGTAAGTATTATTATGTTTTATTTATCTAGGTGTATGTAGATTATATGTGATTGTTTATACGTGAGTTATATATTTAGTCAGTTTATATCAATTATGTACGTATATTAGGCGTTGGTGAGGGTGGCTGTGCGAGGGTCGTTTGGTTTTTGATTGTGTACTATTTAGCTATGATGTATTATGTATGAGTGTTTGTATATAGGTTTGGTGAGTTTTCTTGTACTATAGTAGATTTGGTGTAGGTAGTATAGTTTAGGGTATTTTGTATATAGTTAGTGATTTATTGAGTGATTAGTAGTTTTTATTGTTATATATTAGTGAGGTCTAGGTGTATTTTATAAGGCTTATTGTATATTGTATCATCTTAGGTAGTAGTAGTGTATACTGAGGTTCTTATTAGGTTGTATGGTTGGGTTGTGGTAGTGTGTTTGTTTTAGTTATATATTAGTAGGTAATAGTGGTTTATATGTATTTATTAGTGGTATGTAGGTGGATTAGTGTTGTTTAGTGTCTGTTTTAGTGGTAGTATGAGTTATAATGAGGGGGTATGGGGTGTTGTGTAGGTGAGTCCTATGGGATTCTTAGTTAGTGTTGTGAGTAGGTGTGTGATGGGTATGTAGTGATATATATATAGTGTAGTATGTTATAATAATATTTATAAGTATATATTAATTATTTGTTTGAAAGATCTTTGACGTAGGTATTTTATGTATTTTATAACAATGGAGAAATGTGAGTTTGGTATGGGGGGGAGAAAAAATTTTGCATTTTTATATGAGTTTATATTTTTTAGTAGTATTATAGTTGTAGTGAAGATTATAAGTTTTTTTTTAATATATACGATATTATTTAATTTAATATTTATTGTGTGATTATTTTAGTTTATTTTTATATATAATTTCTATGTAATACTTATTATTTTTATTAGTAGTATTTATTTATATTATGTATTTTGTGAGGTTAGTTGATTATGGTTGATTTACTAATGTAAGTATTATAGGTTGTATTTAATTACTATATATGTAATGTATTTAGGTATAGGGTATGAGTAGTTGCGGGGTGTATACGATTGAGGTTGGCGAATATTATGTTATAGTAGTTTAAGTATAGTTATTAAGGTAGTTAGATTTCTACTTGTGGGTTATTGTTTGGGTGTATTAGTAGTATTTATTACATATCTTTAGTGATGATATATTTATTAATACTATAGATATGTATTATTTATTGATATATTAGTATTTATTATTTTTTATATTAAATATTGTATGTGTTTATATTATTATACTATATATGATTTTTTATATATTTAGGTTTCTGTTTTTTTTTTCAGTTGTTTTTTTTTTTATCGCGATTAGGTGTTTATTGGTTTTGCAGTTATGTGTTTCAGCTCATATTCAAACCATTTTCTTGTTCTTTTGTTTTTTTTTTTTTTGGTTTTGGTGTGTTGGCGTGGATTTGCATGCTGGGTGAGTCACTTGGTAAAAAATACGTTCAAATATAACATACGCTTTAGAGTATGGAGCGAAGATAATATTAGTGGTTGTGTTGATAGTGTGGTTAGTGGTCTCCGTAGAGGATGTTCTCCAGAGTAAGTCGGGATGCGCATAATTATGTCTGTCAGGGAGAAGACATACGTTATTTGGTGGGGGGTGGAAGGATATGTTGTTTTCTGGGGGTGGTGATTTGTGTTCATTTTTATGGGCTGCCCCTTGGGGTTGAAAATCTTTTTACCATGACGCTTTGTTGGCTTCTTTGCCTTCGAGACTTCGGGAAGTTTTTCAGTAAGTAAACTTGGATGCTAGGTTTTTGGCATTGTTGGTCTGAACCACGTCAAAGGGGTGACTGCAGGTGTCTGTGGTCTTTTTTTGTCTCATTTATTTATTTACCAGGAATTTATGTCTTCTAGGTCAGATACTTCTTTTTTGATTTATGGTTTTTATTACTGGTGATACTCTTATAGGGGAGGAACTTTCCTTTTTCCTCTTCGTTAATTTTATTTATTAGTCAAACAACTTTTAAAGTGCCGATCAGGAGGGTTCCGTGGGTTTCCGATTGACGTCTCTTCATGTTTTAGATGGGAACATTTATCAAGCGGAAGTGATTTGACTTGTAGTCATAGTGTTTTTTTTATTAGGACTGAGGGGGGCCATGCTAATCTTTCTTCATATTCCAGTGGTTTAAACTATGCTGAAATGTTGATCAGACTTCTTTATTCCAATCCATGTTTCTTTAACTTTTGTCTATTTTTGATTGCATGATCACTTTTTGACAGCTTTATTTTTTTTATTTACCTGGAACTATTCATCTAGCCCGAGAGTTCTTTTATTTGTTATCTGAAACATTGACTTCCCTTTTAGCTATGGACAGTTTTTTATCCATGAATTATTTTATGAAGTTATAGAATAACTAAATTCCTTCTTTCTGTGATCATGCGGGGTTGAATGTAACTGGAACTACAACACTCAGCTGCACAAAAAGAGAGATATGTACATGCACACGCTGATCACTTCACTTTAGGTTGGCATAATTGATGAATTGATATTTGTCAGGCTGTTAAACTTTACTGTATAATAGCAGTAATTTTTCCACTATGGATTTTCAATTAAAGCTGTTTAACATTTCATCACTTTATTTTGTTTTCTATTATTGAATTATGGAAATATGCCTGAGGTTATTTAATTTTAAAATTACGAAGATTTTCCCTTATTCGAGATATCAGATTTTTCTGATATCAGTTATATGTCTTTTAGCATTTGAACAAAATATTTTTTTTTTGTTAGGATTTCCCGGCACCCACGACCGGTTTTATTTATTTTGAGGGGCATTTACTTACTTACCTACCCCGTTCCATGTTCGTTTTTTCAAACTCATTGGTAAGCCAGAGTGCAGTTAGCTCAAGCTACATATCTATTATGTTTGTTTTGTTTTTAATACACTAATTCTTTTTCTTCTATTCCTTCTTTTTCTATCATATGCACTTCATTAGTCTCATGTCAGTTTTACTAATCCTCTTCTCTTGTGGCGGTTGAACTGGGTTTCTTTATAAATTACAGTTCTCTCCCATTTGCACTATGTTACATTAAAGGTTCTGTATTGGTTTTTCAAGAGTTATAATTGGTTCTTGTGTGTCGGCTTTCTCATATTGACTTGTGTGATGTAGCTGGCTATTCGATTTTATCGGAGGCTTAATCTCAGGATGGCTCGGAGTGTGGAGCAAAGCGGGGATGTTCTTGCGCATTTGGAGTTGATTTTGCCGCCTGGTTGCTGATTTCTTCAAATCTCCCGGTGGTCACCTACGCTAGTTTACAATGGCTCTACTGAATGGTGCCACGTTATCTATTTACTATTATGGAAGGGCGAGGATTCATTTGGGTCCGTATTTAGGTTGGTGACGCAAGCCGAGTGGCGGTGCGTGCGTGCGCGTGCTATTTTTTTTGGTGTAGGGGGGTGTGGTGTGGTTGTCGGTGCGGTCATCAATCTTTTCAGTGACCCGGTGAGGTGGGTGGGATTTTCAATAATTTTATGAGGTTGTGCGGTTTGTCGAAGGGGGCGTCTTGTGTGCAATTGAATCACATTTAAGTAGTGCGGTGTTGTTTTGTGTGTCATTTTGGGGTGGGCACAAATTAGTGACTCTTGTGCGTGTGTTGCACACAAAAGTTGACTCTTGGGTGGCCGGTGCGTGGTTGCGTTTACGCTCTTTGGTTGCTGATTGTTCTTGTGTTGTCGTTGTTTTGTTGGTTTTGGGGTCGGTGTCTTGCTCAATCTGGTTATCGCTCGCAATTCCGCTATTTATTTTTCGTGTATCTCTTCTCTTTAATGGTGAAATTATTTTAGTGTGTTTACATTTCATTTAGAATTTCTCTATTCATTAAATCGATATTATTTTACAATCCCTTCGACACAGATATCCTCACACCTTTCTCCTTTACTGATTGGTTAATTGTTATGTTATCAATTTCTCATAGTAAATTAAATAATAGTTGTACATGCAACTAATCCAACTTTATATACAATTACATCAACCTACTTACTTTTTTAGCACTTTCTGTCCAGAATTTCCGGTTTTTCATTAGTATTCTTCTGCATCATAACATCAGCTTGTTACAATGATATTGTCTTTTTGTGATAACTATCTATGTTATTTATTTGCTATTGATGTTATTTATTTTTGCAATACATTTGCTTCCTTCTTATTTGTTATTATTTATTATTTATTATTATTAATTATTTTTATTATTATTATTATTTATTATTATTATTATTATTTATTTTATTTATTTCATTGATTATTTATTATTTTATTAATTATGATTTGACATTATTTATCATTCATTATTATGATAATATTTATTATTATTATTATTATTATTATTATTTATTATTGATTTTTATTTAATTTATTATATTATTAATTATGTATTATTATTAATTACTTTTATTTATTATTTATACTTTTAGTATAGTCGTTATTATAGTCATGTTTGTTTTTCAACCATTAATTGTGTTATTTAAATTCTTGTATGCTGATGACCTTGTTCAAGGTCGATATTTCTATTAACTAAACTTATGAATCTGTATAGACTCTATCACAGCTATCTATCTAGGAATATAGATATATCTAAGAATAACATTTACATAATTTATATTCTTTATTTATATAGTATATATATTATTATATATCTTTAGTTCGTATATGTTAGTATTAGGTATATTATACTATTATTATGGGATTATGGGTTTGTGGGAGTTTGATCGAACGTACTATGTTTAGGTGTTTGCCTATTTTTGGTTAGCTTTAATGGGTGGGTGGGTGCATTGTTTATAGTTTTGGCTTGGATATTGGTAAGATATGGGGAATAATATGTGTTTCCACTTTCTGGTTAGTTAAAGGTTTTCTTTTGGGCGGATGTTTTTATTGACCTTTACAGGTTGTGGAAAGTGGTAAAGAAGTAAATTCGCCTTTTATGGGGGTTAATTATTCGAAGGTGGCCTAGATATGCAATTCATGGGCGAAGTAAGGTTGGGGGCGTTGTCACTTGATGTTATTTTAAACTTTTGTATATTACATGGGGTGAGAGAGTTTTGAACTATTTTTGTTTAAATGGAAATTACATTAGGTTTTTCTAATTTATTGTTAATAAAGGAATTAAAAGAAATTTGGTAATAATATAAAAACTCTTTTTTGTATCTTTTTTGAATGTTTTCGTTGGGGTTTTTTTTTTTTTTTTTGAGAGAGGAGTATATTTATCATCATACTTATCACTTTCTTCTAATTTTATTTTAATGTTTTACTATTGAAAATAAATAAATAACATAGATTCTTTTATCTTCCTTCTTTTCTTATTGGTGGGTATTTGTTATAACTTATTGTCAAAACACTGGTTTTCATGGCAACGTTAATGAAACTGTATTCTTATTTGATTTTAATTTTTGTAATATTGTTTTGTAAGAAGTGATTATTAGGTTACTGAGGATGTCTTTTTATGTATGTTTTCACGATTGAACGGTTTGCGCGGGGGTTTTAGTTTCTCCTAGAGAGAGAGAGAGAGTAATCTTATTAAATATTTCTTAAAGCCATTTTTGTGAACATTTTCCCTTTTGTTTTGAGGTATTGAGGGTTTGGGTTTGGGGGATGAGGGAGTTTCTTGGTGAGTATTCAGAGAGATGGATGAGAGTTGAATGAGATTGTGAGAGTAGTATTGGGTATGAGGATTTGAGGATTGGAGTGAGAGGGAGTATGATGAGGGTTGAGTAGGATGAATGAGATTGTTTTGATTGAGAGGAGTAGTTATGAGAGTATGTTAGTATTGCACGTAATTGGTATGGTAGGTTCAGAGTCTAGTAGGAGGAGAGATGAGTATGAGAGTGATGAGAGAGGTAAATGGGATGATGAAGAGGTTGAGAGTTATGATGATGATGGTTGGAAGCTTAGAGCGGTGTAAAGGCCTATGGCACCCGACGATGAAAAATAAAGTTAGATGAGAAGCTGCAAATGTAATTAAAGAGTAGAGATGAGGTTTAGAGGTTAAGAGAGAGATGTAGTATGAGTAAAGAGAGAGAGAGCGGAGAGGCGAGAGTACGCAGAGAGAGAGAGAGAGGATGTAGATGAGTATAGTAGAGAGAGTTGAGATGATGTATGATGGAGATGGTATGAGAGAGATCGTGAGAGTTAGTGGAGATGAGAGGAGGCTAGAGTAGGAGATGAGGATGAAGAGAGTAGAGAGAGAGATGATGGAGAGTATAGTCGTTATGAGACCGTACGCTCATTTTGGTAGCTAGTCATGATGATTGGGAGCGAGTGGTAGTGTGTATTGGTGTTTGCTTTCGTGATTTTCTGATTTCAATGTGACTTTGTTTGGTTTTCTATGTTTATTTGCCTTGAGATTTTGATTGGGTGATGAGTAGTGCTCTGTATGTATTGGAGGACGTATGTTTTGGTATGGTAGGGACTTTCTTGAGCGATTCGTTGGTTAGGGTTGTGTGGTTGAGATTTGTGAGTATGAGATCGAGGCAGGAGGAGCCATTTCCCGGGCTGGGGAGCTGGCAGATGAAGTCACGGGTGCGTTAAGCTATCGGGTTTCTATCTGCAGGTTTCGGGCGCCGGCGAATAGTTAGGTGGCAGGGGGAAGTGCCTAGAACGCCCATTGATACGTATTCGGTTGAGATGTTTAGTAGTTGATGAGTAGATGGTTGAGCTACATGCATCTTGGATGCAGATTGTTATATCGGATGCAGCAGATGAGAGAGAGAGAGAGAGAGATGTAGAGTTTCTGCTCTGTATGTAGTACCCTTGTCTAGTTTGTAGGAGATGATCGTCTTTTTCCGTTCCCTCGGTCCTTCGACATTTCCCGGCCGTCATTCTTTTCGTGTGGGTCTCCTTTGTTCTGGTCGCTCCAATTTGTGGATCGAGAGAGAGAGTGAGGTGGCGCAGGCCACAGTGTTTCTACGTTCGACTGAGGCTTCGACGGGATGACGGTAGAACGCAGGAGGATGTATGAGTAGCGGGGAGAGAGGACAGATGAGAGAGGAGAGTTACAAAAAATAGTTGTTTTGCTTTTATGTGGCAAACTGGAGAGAGGAGATGTAATTACATCTTCTTTTTTTTACACTATTTTCTTTAATTAAATATGTAACAGGTTTAGGTATACTGCATTAAATGGAAGGTTTCGTTTCTTCTCTTATGCGGGGGCGCTGGGTCAAGGGCCAGGAAAAGCGTTTGGGGAGCAAGTAACGATGTTTGATTTTATGGGGTTTATCGATTTTTATTATTTATACGGGCTGTTGAATTTGAATTTAGGCAGCTTTTCACTCGTCACAGGAATTTTTTAATTTAAAATTGACGGATTATTACTTTTAGGGAATCTCGAAAGGCAAGCATGTTGTTATTAGCAAGATTACCCTGTCATTTGTTCAAATCTTAATATATTTATTTACTCAAATAAATAAATGACTAATTATAATATATGTGCGGTGCGGGGCCATATATGGTGATAATATATTATCATATTAATAATAATAATAATCAATTTTAGAATAATATTAATAATAAAAGAATATAATATGCAATAATAGAAAGAATAATAATAGATGGATGAATACATCTAGATTAGTAACTAATAATATATAATGAATTATAAGATAATAATGATAATGATAGATAATATTAATAATTAATAATGGGGGAGCAAGGAGGGCAGTAAGGGGGCCAACGATGGGAAACGTGTTGAGGCCGGAGGGTGCTTGAGAGGGGAATGTAGAGGCGACCTAAGTCGAATTGTGAGATGGGAATCGAGCAGTATGGATAGTCGTACGAGCCAGGGTTAAATTGAAGGAGATAGAGTAATTCGGAGGGCTTCGGCGAACATACGAAGGAAGAAGAAAGAAGAGACCTGACCAGACGTAGGGGAAGGGACATGAAGAAGCAGAGAAAGCGAAGAAGAAGACGAGGAAGCAAGAAGAGAAGCAGGGAGAAGAATACAGGGGAATGAGTTAGGAAGGAAGGAATATAAGAACGGAAGAAGGGAGAACGAAGAGAGAGATAGAAGGAAGGAAGAAAGAAGAAGAAAGAAGAAGAAGAAGAAGAAGAAGAAGAATGATGAAAATGGAGCAGTACAAGAAGAGGATGAAGAGGAAGGAGAAGAAGAAGAAGAAGAAGAAGAAGAAGAAGAAAGAAGAGAAGAAGAAGAAGAAGAACGAAGTAAGAAGAAGAAGAAGAAGAAGAAGAAGAAAGAGAATGAAATAGAGGATCTAAGTTTTTTTATGTATATTTGAAATTGTAGCGTGTTAATGTAACAAGGCAATGCAACGTGGAATGTAAATTGTTATATAAGGTATACAATAAAATGTACCTTAAAATCAATACAAAAGATTCAATATTTTAAAATGATTTTATATTTGGAAGAATAGTTGACTGCTTTTCTATTTCTTAGGATTTGAATAAATTGATCAGCAGTGATTCATTTTAAGAGTTCTATAGTAAATATTAGTATATATATATAATATATATATATATATATATATAATAATATATATATTATATATATATATATTATAATATATATATATATATATATATATATATATATATAATATATATAGTATATACTTTTTTATATATATGGTTAAATATATATGATTATATTTATATATATATATATTTATTATTAATATATATACTAATATATATAAGTATTATGATTAATATATATAATATATTATATATTATAGATATATACTAAAAGATAGTAGTATAATATATAATTACTATATTATATATATTATATATATATTATATATAATATATATTATAGTATAATTATATATATATATAAATATATGTATATATAAAATATATATATATATTATAATATATTATATATTAATAATATATATATATATAATATATCTATATATATAGTATGATATATTATATTATCATAGTATAATATATATATAATTTATATTAAAATAAGTAATATATTATATTATACTATATTATATATATATATATTATTAATATATATATATATATATATATATATATATATATTATATATACTATATAGTATAGCTATTACTATTATATAAGGTATCTATATATATATATATGTATGTGATATATTATATATATAATATTATATACCCATTAATATTATACTAAATTATTTATTTTAAGCTTATATTATATTATTAGTATATTATGTATATATATATATTTATATATTATATATATATAATATCTATTATATAGTAATATTATAATATGGTATAGTATAGTATATTATATAGTATATATATTATATTATAGTATATATATAAGTATATATTATATATTATATATATATATAGTATATATATTAATTGGAGCAGAAGAGCGGAAGGTTGAACGGGGGACGAGAAGCCCGCCGAAGAAATGAGCTTAACAAGAATAGTCATATTTCCCTGGATAAATGTTGGACAAATTCTTTTTAAACAGTTGGACAGTATCAGAACTGGGCAAGGAGGTGTACATAGGAGATTGAGTGTACTCTACCCTCTTGAGAGATGCGGCGATGACGGCTGGTGAATATTAACACATTTGAAAAAAAACGATTGGAAATGAATTCTGAGGTTGGTTGTGGGAATACGAGTTTTTGATTAGCGAACGATGGTCGTGTGTAATGCGATAATAATTGGGGAGAATGCGTAATTTTAGGGTGTGGCCTTGTTCCCTGCGAAAAATGGTTATCGGAAGGTATAATATGCATTGTTGGTAAACTAGAAAACGGGTTATAGTCATTTGATGTGTGATATGGATTGAGGAATTTTTTTTAGTTCTAAAGTAAGTAGGGAAGATTGCGCATGATCCTTGGGCTAGAGGAGTTATATGATGGCGTGGGAATTTAGGAGGGGGCTTCTGTGGAAATTGCCATAGTGCCTGCCTGTGTTTTCGTTTCCCTTTTCGTTAAATTATCCGGCGTTATTAATATCTTCGTTTGTAACGTAATGTTGGACACTCTTGCAAGAACAAAGCAGAACTGATCTATAATATTATGGAGTAAAGAATCAAAGGAAGTGACTCCTTATTCTTGAATTTTAATGTTTGCTACATAATTGGCCTTGGACCAAAACTGTCGTGAGATACCGAAAAGTGTTTGATCGAAAAGAGCGTGCAGAAGATTTTTCGGAGGAAGACAGACTATAATGGATTGTA
>JABUQX010038768.1:0-10000 GCA_015478945.1 Trachelipus rathkii
CCCAAAGAGAGATTATCAAACCATTGTAAAGATCTTTATTTAGGGGGCAGAAGTTGGAAAGCGAGGTTGGTGGGGGTGCATAAGTTGGGTCGCCCGTCCGCACTGGTAAGCACAACTGATCTTAATATGCTTGTGGCTAAACTATATTACTAAATATACTATTATATATATATATATATACTATATATATATATATTATATATATATATATATATATAATATAATATTATATATATATAATATATATATCAACATCCGTATTCCGCACCGCATCCGCGGATGCGAAAAATATGACATCTGCAGCATCACTTATATATATATATATATATATATATATATTATATTATAATATATATATATAAATATTAATATATTTATATTAATATAGATATAATATATATATTATATATGATATAATTTATATATATGTAATATATAATATATATATTAAATATATATATCATATGTATATATATTCTATAAATATATATATATATATATATAATAAATTATATATTAATATATATATATCTATATATATATATATATAGTATATATATAATATATATACTATATATATATATATATATATATATATATATATATATATAATACTATATATATATATATATATATTTAATATACTATATATATATATTAATATAATATATATATATATATATCTTATATAATCTATATATATATATATAATTATCTATATTCATAATATATATATATATTATATAATATGTATATATATATATAGTATTATATATATATATATATTCTATATATATATATAATATTTACATATTATATAGTAATCTATATCTATATATAGGCAAATTTGCTAGATAACTCTGTACTGCTGATCTACCGAGGTAACCTGACTTAACTTAACCTAACCTAACCAACCTAATCTAACCTTATTATATCAGTTTGTGATCAGGAAACTAAGGAGATTATACGATAACGGCTAGTCCTTGTGGGGTGATTACATATCCCACTAGTCACAGTACTAGTTAAACAGATTTGCCATATCTATATATAATATACACTATAAATATATATATATATATATTATAATTCTATATAATATATATTATATATATATATATAATATATATATATATATATATATATATATAGTATATAGTATTATATAATATATATATATACATATATATATAATATATATATATATACTATATATATATATATATTTATAAATTATATATATATATATATATTATATAATATGATATATATATATATATATATATATATAATAAATAATTATTATGATGGGACGATTAATCGTCATCGTCATCGTCCATCGGCAAGAATGGCATACTTTTTCTACTAATCGTCATCGTCAGTCCGTCATCGGCCCCCAAAATCTTCGCCGATTTATTTTGTGCCGATTAATTGAACCAAATATAGAATTTGAATAATCATTTAGAAATTAATAATAATAAGTAATAATTAAGTAATAATAAGTAATAATAATAATAATAATAATATTAGCAATAATAATGTAATAAATAACTAACATAATAATATAATAGATTATAATAATAATTTAATAATTAATAAAAATGAAAACAATAAATAAATATAATATAATAATAATAATATATAATAAGTAATAAATAATAATGTAATAATATAATAATAATAAAAATAACTGAATATAATAATAATAAATAATAATATATATTTTATATATATATATAATATATATAATATATATATATACGATATACATATAAACTTGTTTATATGTTTGCCAATCAACGATGTATAATATATATATATTATATATAGTAATATTAAAGTAGTATTATATATATATGATTATCCCATTTGCTTATGGTATGTATGACATTCCAGTGCCTATATGGTTCGCCTTTCGTTTCATGCGATTCAATATTCCACCTCCTCCTCCAGACAAACATCTATACACAGTACTTATTGTCCACACCCCTCTTCTAGACAACCATCCTTACAGACACCCTATCCTTATATCCATATCGTGTTAGGGATGAAAAAATTGCACACGATCGTATGTCCTGCGCCGTGTCGTATGAGGGCGACAAGGGAGGTGGTAGTTAGGTTGCGCTCCTACTACGAACTTATCTTTTGCCAGGAATGCTAATGTATGGCCTCGGGAGAAGGTCACGTGACTTTCGCATTGTTAAGCTCCCTTCTATTTCTCTTCGGCGAAATGTATGACTCGCAGATCTGTGTATGAAATCGTCAGAGGAAGAGCAATGTTTAAGGAGATGAGGATGAGAGGTCGATGGCAGTGAAAGGTAAACGGTCGAAAAATATGACGTGGTTGGTGTGAAATGTGTTTGTGTTGGCGTGGGAAGGAATGAGAAGGGGATAGAATGGATTTGCAAGACTTCCTGATGGAGGTGAGTTGTTGTATGATGAGGCTCTGGTAGATTTTGTGTGCTGTGGTACTAGAAGTCTAAAGGGTTTAAGTTTAAGTTTGAAAATGTCAAAATTTGTGTGGTGGTTGGGCCGATCATATGATCCATCTGAGGGTAATCTTGAAAAGAGTACTGATTATTCTGGGAGTAGATCTGAATGATGTTTTGGATGGGGAATAGGAGATTCAGTTTATTTGCCACAATATCTGCCCATTCATGGATTTTTTTTTTACAGTCATGTCACACCACCCAGCGGGCCAGCGCCCTATTCAAGAGCGTGTGTTCAGTCTCAAAGTTCAAACCCTTTAGCGCATATTACGGCATAGAGCACGAGCACGCAAGGCTTAAAGTGAGGAGTTAACATTCAGTCAGAAATACTAGAAACTGGAAGATGAATTCCAGCAAAACTAGAGTGGTAGGGAAAGAGGAGCACCACAGCAAAGACTAGCCTCGGAAAGTTACCAATGGTCAACACAATACTCGGCGCACATTACAGCACCTATTGTGGCTATCGAAGCGCGTACAATGGTGGTGGTAATCGGCCAAGTGATGAAGTTCCCTCGATTACTGTGGCCTGCCTCGGCGGCTACCTATAGGACAGAGACTAAAGCACCACATCTCGCCTCTCCAAAGATAGAGGTCAAAGTGACTGGAAAGTACTACGACACAAGTATATAAGCCTCTTTTGGCCGTATGACTCGGGCCTGTCCAAAAAGCCGGTGAAAAACCAGCGCCACCCCGAGATATGAGAAGGAGTACTTCCATATCATGGGCCGGATGACGACACTTTGTACTAGCGGAGCAACCTGAGAAAATGTAGGAAAGTCTCACAGGTCTAAACAGAACTTCCAGTTTCTTTGAGGCCGCCCTATGCAACCGTGTGGATGTGAGGTTTCCAAGCACATTTTTTGGTTCCACCGATGATTTGTAAGGCATGGCGAAGAGGAGTGGACTAGCGAGATGAGGTAGCTGCTGTTCTGCCAGCTTTCTCATTGCGGAGAGATTGCAGCAACAGAGAGACGACATGACCCGTTGAAAGAGACATGGAAAATTTAAAGGTATTGTTGGACGAAGAGATGAATTTGTAAACGTTGGGTTTTAAAAGAATTGAATTTCACAAAGTTATTTCAATCCATCAGCGAGAATATAGAATTGAAAGGATTAAGACGAGAGGCAATTAGAAGTAAAAGAGGGATCAGAGTATCGATATGAGTTAAAGAATGAAGGGTCGAGTCATCGGTTAGAGTGGATAGAGTTAGAGGGTACAGGTGAGAAGATCATCCTATGAAAAGTAGGATAAAGTAGGAGAAAGACAGGAATCCCTGAGGACCACCCACTACTTCGACCAGAAAAGAAGAGAGTCGCCCCATCAACAACCAGCGTAATGAGCGTTTGAAAAAAGAGCCTAGATATAAGTAGCAAAGAGAAGGAGGAAACTCCAAGGAGTGGGAGCTTGGAGAGCAGTGACGCTTTGCCAACTCGGTCAACATGCTTGGATATGGTCAAGCTGCCACCACCGCAAGTCTTCCCGTTAGTTCCTACAGAGCGAAAAAAACCATAAATCGGTTAGATCAGGAAATGTAATAATCCGCCTAGTAGGACTTCGTGCAACGAGAGCCGTTCTGGCGATCGGAGTGAGTTTCCAGATGATTTAAGAAGTGAGAGTGTAGAAGGGTTTCAAAGATCTTAGATAGTAATATCAGTGCAGACTGACAGGGCGGATAGGTTAGGAAGAATCAGAGCTCTGCTTCCTTTTTTTCGGAAATATGGCTTGGACATGTGAGAGCTTCCAACACTGAGGGAGGGCAAGTGCTAGTATTGAGACATAGAGAATATGTTAGCGAGGGGCAAAGAGATTAGCCTTTTCAAGTTGGAGAATTAGGCAAACACAATGAACCGATCGAATTAAGAAGGCAGGAGAAGGCGTTTACAGAAGTTGCATAGAGATGAAAATTTGTCATAGGCGACCAAGGAGGTTAGACGCACTTTCCCTTGATGAAATTCCAGCTTTGCTCTGTCGAAGAGTATCCCTGCAACGATTCCTAGCTGAATGACAATTAGCGAGAATGATAGGAGTAAGAAGAAGTTCTTTCCACACCCGGATAGGCACTGGTCTCTAGCCCTGAATGGCAGAGATAAGCGACATACTAGAACCATGGATTATGAGGAAAGAAAGATTTAGTTTTAGAAGGAATGAATGAGGAAAGAAAACAATTTCAGCTGATAGAAGGAATGAACCTGCTCATCCCATCACCGATTACAGGCTCCCTCCTTATTTTTAAATCTTTATACATCCATCAATATCCTTATCTGAGGTAGCCAATTTGTTATATCCTGCAAACTGAAACCTTACATTTAAGTCCTGGTCTAAATATTTTATACATGTAAGAGGAACAGCCACTTGACCCTAAGAAATCGTTGCGGACCACAAACATGTCTCCTCAATTCTTTCCATTAATAATACTTTTCATTTTCATTGATTAACTAACTATTATTATATTATTATTATTATTATTATTTTTTTATTATTCATTATTAATATTATCTATTATTATATTATTATTATATTATTATTATTATGTATTAATTATTATTATATACCAATTGAGACTTAAGGAATCAAAATTTTTGATCGCTAAGATATTAATTTGGGGACGGTTGACCCCCTGACCTCCTGTCTATCAGCCTTAATGATATATATATATAAATATATCATATATAATATCTTCTAATAATAATTATATATATATAATATATTATATATATATCATATATAATTATATATATATATATATCTATATATATATAATATAACTATATTTTTATCATTATAATATATATAATATATAATATCATATTATATATAATATATTATATATATATTATAGTATATATATATATATAGATTGAAACTGACGATGCGTCTCCGCTACGAAGCGCGAGACGGGGATAGTGTGCATGCAGAAATTTATAGGAGCGCTGTGGTCTAGACCACGTGGGATACTATATTACAGTATTACAGTGGAAGTATACTCATATTAATATACTTATATATATAATTATACTATATATATATAAAGTATATGTTAACTAGTTAGATTATATATAGTCTGAGTATATATATATATATATATAATATAGACTATAATAATATAGAGAGAGAGAGAAGAGAGAGAGCGAAGAGAGAGATGAGAGAGAGAGGGAGAAAAGATCGAAGAGAGAGAGAGAGCGGTAGAAGAGAGAGAGCGAGAGAAGAGAGAGAGAGAGAGAGCAGAGAGAGAAAGAAAAAAAAAACGAATCGGAGTGGTGCGGTTTTTTTTCAATTAATTGTCATCGTCATCGTCATCGTCATCGGCCGAAAATTATGCTACTCTAACTGTCGTCTCATCCGTCATCGTCACGCGCCGAAGATTTCATAAATCCGTCGCCCATCACTAATGCTATATAATATATCATATATATATATTATATACTATATACTATATATATATATATATCGACGATATATAATACTATATATATAATACGTATTAATATATATTTTATAGTAAATATATATATATTATATTAGTTATAATAAATATCATTATGAATTATTTATCATGATCTATACTATATATATATAATCTATATATATAATATATATATATATATATATATAAATTATATATATTAATATTAATATATCAGTAGTATAGTCTATATATACTAAGTATATATATATCTACGCACTCCACAGCCCGACTTTAGAATGGAAAACTCTTGTATTCAGGCAGCATATTTTATTAATTTTTTAAGTGCCAATTTGGTTATTACCTTTGTGGATGTCATACAGAGTACATAAGCGGACCGAGCTATTAGGGATATGCCTATCATACTGATCTGACCTGTTTGTTTCTATATATGATACTATTATATTATATATATATATATATATTAACATTATATATTATATTCTATATATATTGTTATATGATATAATCAATTATATATAAATATATATATATATATATATATGTATATATATATATATGGGTACTTTGTATTATATATATAATATATAATAATAGATATATATAATAAATAATATAATTATAAATAAGTATACTATATATATATATATAACTATATCACAATAAATATATATATATAAAGTATATATATATATATATATATATATATATTGTATATATATACTATATATATATAATACTATATATATACGTATATATATATATATATTATATCTATAAAAAAATATATCATAATATATATATATATATATATAAATAGCTTAGTGATTATCGGATGTCAAAATTTCTACATAAACTCCGTGGATTGCGAATGTCTACTTTTAATATCACTCCGGGGATGTGATAATTAAGTCTGTTGCACATCCGGGATGCGAATAGTTTCCAATCCTATATTAGACAGGCTATGGTTCATCATAATTTTATATATATATAATATATATATAATATCATATATTATATATATATAATATATATATTATCTAATATATATATATTATATATAAATATAGGTAATCTATATCACAGTGACTAGACGTTATCTCACTTTAAAAAATATTAAATATATATATATTATATATAATAAAATATAATATATATTATATATACTATACTATACTATATATATATATCATATATAATATATAATATATATATAATCTATAATGTGTGTGTGTGTGTGTTGTGTAAGGAGAGAGCAGTATAGAGAGAGAGAGACGAGAGGAGAGACGAGATGCGAGAGCGAGAGAGAGAGAGAGAGAAGAGAGAGAGAGAAGAGAGAGAGAGAGAGAGAGAGAGAGAGAGAGAGAGAGAGCACTATACAAGCGATGAGATTATCTCCCATTGTGCATTTCGGTGTAGGATTATCAATCCCACGACAACTCCATGCCCAATGGTTTTACCCCTCCTTGCGCTCATATGCCAACACTCTTCTTAAACAGGAGTAGACTCTCCGTATCACATACAGACCATAAAAAACTATTAGTACTACAGACACCTTTTTTTCATATATAACTGTGTAGGGGAGAAAGAGTTCCCACATCGTATGTTCTTGTCGTAGGAGGCTACTAAAGGGACAGTGATATTTAGGTTGGGGGACCCTTTACCGCTTATTTATACAAGGTGCGCAGAACCAATTCCAGTTTTGGGGGTTACTCGTTGGGGGTGAGGTCATGGGGAGGCCAGATGCCTGCGCGGTCTCGTTTCTTCCGCCACACATGTTCGCATTCTAGTGGATCTCGAACATGGTGGGTGTAATCGGGAAGTGCTCGCGCTTTGCCGTACGGGTGTTTGGTCAAGGATTAGACAATTAGAGTCAACTGGTAGTACACTACGAACAGATACACATGCCCGACGCAGGTCCATCAGAACACCGGAAAATGTGGAGCGAGTATGAGCAGCGGTAGTGCAGTCTCCTCGACGTTTTTCCCGACGGCATATTGTTGCTTTGGGAATATCCAACGGCAGTTTGAGGAGAATATGCCGAAGGATTTACCTATTTCCTCCATATAAAAATAATGCATGGCTCAGGAATTGAAGCAAATAGATTATGTAAACCGCCGAGATCTGTGTGCGCAAATGCTGCGACACGATCCCTCCCTAGGCAGCCTACTCCCGTAAGGAACCCAGATATTCTTCACCTGTGTTGCCCGATGAAGAAACTCTTTCCCCTGCCCTTCACGTCCAACCCAACTATTCAAGGAAGTCACTACAGTTCCGCTAACTATCCGGTATGGCTGTGCCGTATCAGCATGTTGGGTGCTTAGGCCATACTTCTTTGAGGAGGGAGTCTGACTGTCTGACCGTAAAATTCCGAACTGTTATGTCCCATGGCTAAAGCCTTTCTTGCACCCATAAAATGGCAAGCAGATCTACGGAGGATTGGGGTTGGGGACTTGTGGGTTCCAAGAAAATAGGGCTACAGCTTATACAGCCCGAAACTCACTCACTGTTTTGGGAAGAATGTTTCCCGGACGCCTGGTCTCGTCTGAGGGGTGATTAGGATGGCTTGCAGCGGGTCACCTGATTTGGAAGCCAATTCTGCGATTTTTTTCTGTTTGGATATCTGAAAGAAAAGGTGTTTAAAAGTCGCCCTTACACCTTACCAGAGCTAAGAGAGCGAATTGTTGAACAAGTCAACTGGCAATACCACGCTATATGTGTCGACATAGTGTGTTCAAAACTTCACAAAACACGGCTCCATCAGTGTGTTCTTGTTTTTCTAATAAGTGGCGGGCCATCTTGAGGCATTTTTCAGCAACTTAAGGATTATAAAATGTAAGAGCTCCCAACCGTTCGAGTATATATGAACATGCTCATTCTGTATGTACTCCCATTACATTTTTATAACTCTTCAAAATTGCTCAATCGGTTCTGCCGCACCCTATACCTTAGGAATACTTATGCATGCCTCGGACCTGGTCGTGATTTCCGTAAGCGACCTTGTATCTTCCTGCAGAATTGTATGAATCGTTTGGGCACATGGAATGTTAGAGGAATAAATGGTTAGGAGAAGAGGAGAGAGGTGATCAATGTATTTAGAAAGGGTAAATTTGATTTGCTTGCAGTTACTTAAACAAAGGTGAAAGGAGGTGGTAAGTCGAGTGGTGTGGGGTAAAATGGTTGTGTGCTGGAGTATAGAGGAATGACTGCGGGAGAGAAGGAGTAACGATTCTTTTGAGTGATCTGTGGCACAGAGCTGTGGTGGAATTTGTTTGTGAGAATACTAGAATTCTAATTGTCAAATTTTAGTTTGAAAAGGTTAAGGTATGTGTGGTTTCAAAATATGGCCTATCTGAGGGTGAAGTTGAGGAAAGTGTGACTTTCTGGGATAATCTGAATGATGTTTTGGATGGAACGAGTAGAGGCTTCTGAGTGATTGTGTTTTACGACTTAAATAGATGGATAGGTGAATGGTGATCAAAATAGAGATTGTATAACTGGTGCTTTTGGAGTTGCGGTAGAAAATGAGAATAATAGGAAGGTGATTGATTTCTGAGAGGAGTGAATTATGCGTGTGCAAGTAATAAATTCTATCGGCCATCCTCTCTCTCTCTCTCTCTCTCTCTCTCCTCTCCTCTCTCTCTCTCCTCCTCCTCTCTCTCTCTTCTCTCTCTTTCTCTCTCCTCTCTCTCTCTCTCTCACTCTCTCTCCTCCTCTCTTCCCCTTTCCTCCCAACCCTGTCCCGCTCTACCATTATCTCTATCATATATATATATATATATATGTATATAAACCTTAATTTCCACGATCCTCATGAAATTTATATGAAATGCTAGAAATGAATTATATTGAACAAAAAGTTTAAATATAAACGCGAGAAATATTCCTGCAAAAAGTTATGAGGTCGCAAAATTTCATATTTATATTTGCCAACGGAAGAATTTATCAAAATAGCGACACCAACCGATTTTCATGAAACTTACACGAAATATTTGAAATAAGATTTATATAATCGAAAGAATCTAAGGTAAAATACTTCGATAAATAAAACCATAGGTGTTTTATAATTATGATATTTATGACATTTTA
>JABUQX010038768.1:15000-16410 GCA_015478945.1 Trachelipus rathkii
ATGGATGTTGATGTCATAATAAGATATCGATGTCGATGGATGTTTCATCAAATTATCGATATCGAGATCAGTTTTATAAGAAACTTAAAAGATATATTATATATATATATATATATATATATATATATATATATATATGTAATAATATATGTAATAATAACTTTAATAATATGTATGTATATATATATATGTATATATATAAATATATATATTTATATATGTATGTATGTATATATGTATGTATGTATATATATGTATGTATGTAGATGAATGACACAAGCTGTTACTTTGTTGCTAGGGGCAGTGGTTTGACGAGTTTTAATTTTAGAGTTCCGATGAGAATCATTGCGAAATAATTTGATTTGAGGTTCGATTTTTTTCATAAAAGGAACTTGTTTATTAGGCATTATTTGCTTACTAATTTTAAATGTTGGTGCAATAATAATAATAATAATAATAATAATAATAATAATAATAATAATAATAATAATAATAATAATAATAATAATAATAATAATAATAATTATAATAATAGGCCAAATCCTAGATACGCAGGCAATAATATTTTTCGTAATTTTTTATAAACTTTTGACACCTATTTTACTTAAGCTAGGCTATGAATAGCGTGAGGCTTTTGTTTATAATTAGGTCTTTTTACGTGTTATTTTGCAGTTATTAAAATGTCTTTGCAGTGTGTGCATGTATAGATGGTCAGATTTTTTTTAATGCTCACAGTATGTAGCTAGAGAACGGCAGATCCTACAGTAAAACAAATTATATATTTGGAATCAGCCGAAAATTCTAAGGATGGGATTTAACTTTTTTTTTTTTTTTTTTTGAAGTAAAAATTTTTTTAACTAAAGGAATACCTAGGGTAGAAGCAAAGATGGCGGGAGTCCGGGGTCTCTCCGGCCTCCCGGTGGACAGGGGGGACTAATCCCCTTCCGGGGATGGTCTCCGGAACCCCCGCTCTTTGGCTTTGGGTGTCGCAGGCCCCGTTCCTCCGACCATCCCCTCCCGGGGTATG
Organism: Trachelipus rathkii; assembly: GCA_015478945.1. Lineage (NCBI taxonomy): Eukaryota > Metazoa > Arthropoda > Malacostraca > Isopoda > Trachelipodidae > Trachelipus > Trachelipus rathkii. The sequence goes on from JABUQX010038768.1 coordinate 16,028, forward strand.
AAACGTCCCCTCTGTCCCCGTCGGCTCGAGCCCCGCCCCCTAAAAAAACTTAAAATTTTCCAAAAGCATGATTATTCCTGATTTAGGGGGCTCGAGGCGACGGGGGACAGAGGGGGGGACGTTTCTACGTACCCGGAGATGGTCAGGAACCCCGCGACAAAGACCAAGGCAGGGTTCGGAGATCAGCATCGAGATCCGTCGTCCTGGGAGGCAAAAAGAACCCATCTTGCTGATTACCATTACATCGGGTATTCTTTAAAATGTTGTTTACCTGGATACGTTCTGTATGTATTGTCTAAAAATCATTATATATATATATATATATATATATATATATCTCTTTCTATATATATATATATATATATATATATATATATACCATA